>CM042569.1:5926932-6161932 GCA_023630585.1 Cranoglanis bouderius
AGCACCTTTTAACCTTTGCGGTTCACAAACCGCTTTATACCGTGTCTCATTCACCCACACACACACCAATGGCAGCAGAGCTACCATGCAAGGCACCTGCCTGCCATTAGGAGCAACTTGGGGTTCAGTGTCTCGCCCAAGGACACTTTGGCACATGGAGTCACGTGGGCCGAGAATCGAACCTCCAACCCTAAGATTAGTGGACAAACCCGCTCTACCACCTGAGCCACAGTCGCTCACAACAGAGACGTTAATACTAGATGGTCAACACTAGGGCTGAGCAATATGACAACAATATGGTAGCGCGATACTTGAGGACATTTCTACGATACACAATCCATATCACGATATATAATTTAGCTGGCAAACTGACAATACTTTTACTTTTTATAATTGACAATACTTTTCTTTAATGCCTACAAATACCAAGAAGATTAAGTTTTTCAAAAAAGTACGTCAAATCAATGGCATCCATTCAGTACCATTTGATTTGTAATTATTGAAAACATAAAAAAAAAATACATCAACATACCAACGATATCTCAGTGTAAAAGTGTATTGCAAAATCATTCATCATGGTATGGATATTATCTCGATATATCGCCCAGCCCTAGTCAACACTCATATTTATGAAAAACCAATGAAGTATTTGATGAAACAGTGTTTAGGAGCTCTAATATTTATGCTTGAATTCATAACACTACCTTACTTTGTGATTAAAACACGTTAATACTTTAAATAGTTTTCTGGAGTGATCATCTGTCAAGTTTTTTTTGTGTGTCTGGACAATCACTCTTTACAAAGTGCCAATGGTTTCTGGTAAAGAAGAATGACAATGTAACAGCTGTGACAGTTTGTGTGACTTTGTAGTTGCGTGAGCTTTTGTTGTGTGTGTTTATGTGTGCGTGTGTGTGTGTGTGTGTGTGTGTGTGTGTGTGTGTGTGTATGTGTTTATGTGTGTGTGTGTGCCAGTGTGCCAGTGTGCTGCAGGGTGGGTGTTGGCAGGGGGCAGAGTAGGACTTCTGTCTACTCGTGTCACTCCGCTACTGGTGCCACAATACACAGCGATGTTGTCCGGTCTTAGTCACACAGCATCACTCTGACTCACCATGATCATTCCAATGATTTCAACTGTGTGTGTGAGAGAGTGAGAGAGAGAGAGAAATAGAGAGAGAGAGAGAGAGAGAGACTGATTGATCTATATGGGGTCTGAACATTACTGTGGATATCTGCAACATACAGCAGGTCAGAAATGTTTATTCCTGAAAGAGGAAGTGGAACCATATATGCGCCTATGCAAATTTTTTCTCACCAGTACCTCTGTTTCTCTTTCCCTTGCAATGTTCAGCAGCGCTTTCTGAAACTGAACGGTTTTGGATTGTATCTTAGAACATTTTGTACTAATTTTTCTTGCAAGGAAAAGAGCCAGGCACACACACACACACACACACACACACACACACACACACACACACACACACACACACACACACTGCTTAATGAGCTGATGGCCTGGCTTGATCTTTATACCTAACCAAGCCTCCAAAGGTCTATCTTTCTGTCAATTTCCTGTATTTAATAACCTAAATAGGGTTTTAAATCATTGTGATGTTTTGATTTTGATTTCAGCTTATTTCAGTTTATTGTATTCTTTCCCACAGTAACCCTTCCTGTGGAAGAGATCATCGTGCTCCATGCATTGTTTTGCATACGATATTGAGGAATCAAGGGAGGGAGGGATAGATGGCAGGGAAACCTTATCTGTTTTTAACTTCCTGTTTAGTAACACCCAACCCACAACTGTTCATGTGGAGGTCTGCTGTGAGATCTTGCATTCACTGTGCTGTTTAATGTATCTGAAAGTCTGTTATTGTTAGAGCCCTGCTAGGGTCATGACAAGGAAGACTCATCCAAACAAAGATGGGGGAGAGTGTGGAGGAAGACACCATCCGAGACAGAGACAGCAGAGAATGGAGAGCTGTGATGAGGAATGAAGGCTCAGTGTGAGCTAAAGAAGGCTGCAGGAAGTACAGTGGAACTGAGATAGTAAGATTAAAATGAAGACAAGAAAGAGAACAAGTAAGGAATAAAAAAGGACAGGGCAGGCTGTAATAGGAAAGTAATCAACGACAGGGTGGTGTGATAGGGCCTTGACGTGAAACGGAGTTACTGTTACCACCCAAAAGTTGATTGGTTAATGTTATTAACAGTTCATCCTGACGTGTTTTATTCCTCTTACACCACAGCAATTAAACAATACTAACATTGTTATTATTTATTAAAGAATAGTGCCATACTTTAAAAAAAGAAAATCTATTTTATTTATTTATTGGTTACGTTTAATGGTGTAGGACATCTATAAAACCTGTTATCCATTACATACTTGTGTCGTTCCCTTACCAGCCTCTCTTTTTTTCGTTGATGAGCCAAAAAAAAAAAAAAACTTGCAGCTTGTCGGCCATTTTAAGGGCTGTCTCAATTGCAAAATCGTTCCGGTGCACTGGAACGCTAAAAAATCCCACAATGCACCGCAAAAACCAGGGAGCATCGATGCTCACTATGTTCCCTTACTGGAAATGATGTCATGTTTTCTGAAGCCTCTCAGCTCGAAAAAAATGTGGCACGAACTCTCAGCCAACTTCGTCTACAAATGTAAGTAGCTTGTTATCGTTGTTGTAGCTCTCAAATGATCAATTACGTTAGTGATTTTTATCTTTATTTGATGTTCTATATGGAGTCTAACGACTTGTTTAATGATTTAAAAAAAAAAAAAAAAAAAATCCACTAGCTAGCCTACGATCCTGCTTGAAGTACCATGACAGAAATGCGTGTGATTAAGCTAACCAATTTATATGATTTATAAAACTTAAATATTTATAAGTTTTTCATTTTTGGTGATGATTTACAACCTCAGTACGCAGTTACGTCACCAGAAATGAAGCTATCGGTGTCCTGAAGTGTAGTGATCCAGGGTCCTTACCAGTGCCTGAACTCGTGTACACAATATACTGATTCACGACCTACGAAACTGATCGAGACACGCCCTGTTAGTATTAGAATGAGCGCGTTGGCATAAACCTGTGCATGACTGACAGAGCTGCTGTTATAGAAAATTAATCAGATTTGAGAAATCGAACGTGTTGTGGTATAACTGCCAGATAAGAGATGTTCATCTGTGTGGTGTGTAGGTTTTTTTACGTTTTGTCACATTAAGTGGAGAACATTCTGTACTGTTTTATTGTCTTGAAAGTGGTCTCTTACATAATATACTGCTTTCTTTAATAACATACAAACATTTAGTTTTGTGCTAGAAAACTAATGTTTGGGAATCTAAAATGTTTTTTGTACTGACTTGATAATGTAGAAGTCATAAAATATAAAATCTATAACGAAGTTTGTACTAAAAAAAAATAGGGTGCCTAAAACTTTTGCACAGGACTGTAGCTCCGATGAAGCGACACAGATACAGATACTTTTGCCTGGCTGTTAAAAAAAATCAGCAGCTTTCTAAGTCTGCCATGATAGCTAGGATTAAGCCGTAGTTGTTCATCCTCATAAGTCAACTGGGCGCAGCTGTTCCAGCCTGTAGTTTGTCAGAGCCTTTTCCCAGCAGTGCCAGCCTGGGCAATCACAGAAAAAAACAGGCACTGAAGGTCCATCTCAAGTGCCATCTCTCAACTCCACGTACAATCCACTCTTAGTGGTTGGACTATGCAGTAGACTAAAGTGTCTCGTCATTCTTTAGCATGAAGTTAAAGGAACTGTAGATAAGGGATCCAAACGCATTAACATATAAGGAACTAAGTTGTACGTCCTTTAGTGCTAAATATGTCTGATGAAATGGAACTGCGAAGTGTGTATGTGTGTGTGTGTGTGTGTGTGTGTTTTTGGACGTAAAGGGCAAGTCGGAGCCTTGGATGAAGGGAGAAATGTAATCTCCTTGTCTGAGTGGAGTGACATCATCACAGCTTGCTATGGAAATCCCTTTCAGGACAACTGGTTACACGTTACCACCCAGACTCTCAGCTGTAGTGGCTCTCAAGTCTTCATGCTTTGTCAGGTCGCGTTCTCTGTTTTTACTCAAAAGCTTGTTGGGGGTGTTGAAAATGTTGGAGGTAAGAGTTCCTGTTTGGAAGGAATTATAGCAGGAACAGTTAAGCACCACAAGACGTTACACATCTGTAGCCCATCAATGGATCTGAACAAGAAGATGCAGAGACTTAAAATAGCCACACGCACACACACACACACACACACACGCACACACACGTTTGTCTTAGAATTCTTGTGAGGACCTTCCATTGAATTAGTGCAGCTAATTAATGCTATGCCTACACCTACACCTAAGCTTAACCTTAGTAGCCAAAAAGGAAGGTTTTTCCTCTCTTTTACTTAAAAAAAAAAGCTACAGATTTTGTACAAAATCTTTGTACCCCTCCAACAACAGAAACAAATTTCCTTAAAGGGACCTGAGAAATGTCAAAACCTTCAGATATTCTTATCCTTGTGGGGACATTTGGTCCCCACCAGGATATAAAAACGTACACATACAAAATTGCATATGGGTTAAGAGCCTCCATCTTAAATTTGATAGGAAGAAACAACTGAAGGAACAACTGGTCAACTGGATATTTGAATGTTTTTTTGTTTTTTTTTTGTTAAATTCATGCTGCTAAAATGTAGGAAAGCCTTGGCAAGCATAGATTTCTAGAAACAGCATCTGTAACAGGATTACAGTCCTAATCTTCTCTAAAAACTCTTACTCTTGGTCCAGCAGGAAGAAAGCTGCTTGCCAGCTTCATCAGAACTGGATGAATTGTGTGTGGGGGGGACTTGGGCCTAGATTCCTGAGTGTATTGCTTGGACTCACGGTAAAACCAAATTGGCATAAAGCAAGAGGGACTATTTCAGCAAGTTTAACTTTTTAAAAAACGAACCACAACTGCACAGGTCTTGGATAGCCATTATGGTGTGCAGTGCTGTGCAATCACCCAAACATTTCCGCATGTGGGCCGGCCAAAATCATGCAATCAAAATACAATCCATTCCCTTCTAGTAGAAGTAAAGTGTTCCTGTACTAACCCATAACAGATTGGACTCTGTGTACCACTGTGTTGCATTGAGAACTAAAATGATTGATGTCACCAACTTAAAATCAGTAGGAGGCTGACACAATAGCTATCGCTTCATGTCATCTGCCTCTGGTTATCAGTCCTTAAATAGCTGTAATTATTTCCATCTGTCCTGCACAAATGTTTAAATTCAGACCCTCAAGAGGACCTCATTTGTTACATAAAAAAAAAAATCAGCTGTGGTATCCCTAGCAACACATTGTTGAGTATTACATCAGATAAATCACAATGTAACTGCCCTCATAGGTTTTAACTTTGGCGGGAAGAAGAGTAACACAGCATTTTATTTTCAGGTTCAGATTGGCAAACTTTTCTTTTTCTCATGGACAGAAGATATTTGCCAGTTTTCCATTCCTTTCCTTTTTCGTGCATTTCAACATTGTATGGGCACTTTCCATAGAAACAAATAGAGATGGTTCTCATCCCACCCTTTTCTTTCTGTATATTTTTCTCTCTCTGGCTTGCTGTAGCTGTTGCTCAGTTACTCTCATTTAACCTTTATCAGTGTCCTATCTAAAGATCTATTTCCTTCACTTTATGGACGCTGCTCTCCAACAGCCCTGTGGCCATTAATAGTTCTTTCTGCTAAGAAAGTCAGATAACATAGTTTTATCTAGAGGTTTTATCTAGAGGTCAACTGGCTCCGATAACCGATTGCTGGAACTATTGGTTATCTGCAAAAATCCACACCGATAGTTTTTCCCGGTTCCATCCGTTGCGGGAGCGGCTGAGAAGGGTCTGCTGTCATTATACAGTACGAGAGCGACCTCTAGAGGTGAAATAAAAACTGACAAATCACTGACAAATTTTGTTGTGTTATTTGAAGTGTTTTTTGATTCATATTGGATTTATTTGTTATTGGGAGTGTTACATTTTGCTTCAGTTTGGATGTATATCTTTTATTTACTTTAATATTTATTAATAGTTAATAGATATTAATATTTATATATTTGCTTCATTAAAAAAAGTACAGTAAATTTTCATGGTACAGTCAGTACTTTTTAGTTTTGTAATAACGTTCAACAGTATTTTACTTTGATATATTTTCAATCAGGATCAATTTGAAAAACTCTTACTTTTACCGAACTTAGGTATCGGTAAAATCCACTATTGGTCGACTTCTAGTTTTATCTCAGTGAACTCATCTCAATCATGAGTAGAGCTATAGCATTTTAGAGACTGGCTACCCCACAAAAATTACATTCAAAGTGAAGAATTCAGCCAGTTCTGTTCCTTTGAATAAATGTTGTCCATACAGTGCTTTTCTCTGTGGCTCAGGTGGTAGAGCAGGTTGTCCACTAATCATATGGTTGGAATGAGACACAGTGTAAAGTGCTTTGTAGAACCATGTAGGTTAAAAGGTGATATATATATACTGTAAGTGCAGACCATTTACCATTTATTTTATTTGGTCAAAAAATGGGTTAGTCTTAGACTCTTTAGAGACCTTCTGTCTCATTTTCCTAATTTTTTCTTTATCTCTTCCTTCTGCTGACATTTCAGTGAAGCCTCTTAGGCACAGAGACGCTGACGACCAACAAGCAGACAGATAGGAGGACAGAGAAAGACCAGAGAGTAGACAAACTAACAGGACCAACTATACTGCAAACAGTGACATCTTAGGAAGTGACAATATCTTGAATATAGTAAACGTATCTATTATTTCCGATTATAAGATTACAGTAAACCTATTACAAGGTTATTACACCTATTTCTAGATGTTTATTTATTTATTTATTTTTTAAAACTAATTTCAAGCTTAAAATAGGCTTGTGCTATTGGCAGAACCTATCCCCCGCGGATACGAGGGTCCTGCACTATATTCAAGATATTTTCACTTGCTAAGATGTTATTTTGTGCAGTGTGACAGTCTGTAAGTCAGGGTGCATTGAGTCAACAAACACGGATAATCAGCCAAATACCTAATAATAAGTAAACAAACAAACAAACATATAAATAAATACCAAAGGACACAGATGCATGCAAAAACTTTATCATCCTTTTTCCATTAATAGTTGATTAAATTGCTTGATTTCTCTGTACATGGAGGCCAGATATCCATCATAACCTTCTGTAGAGAGACCAGGGTCGTCTGGCAGCGGATGATAAATCAGCCTGTGTGGAGATCTGTATTGGGTATGGGATTGTTCCTAACATTAGTGCATCAGTGATTGTGGTTTAAATGGCACAGACAGATAATGGCAGGCTATAAGGAATAGCTGTGTGGCTCTGCATGACTCCTGACCATGCCAAACCACTGAACAGAGATAAAGCCTCAGCAAGATATAAATAGAATGTAAGCAAGACAGGAAAGGTCTCGCTTATGTCCAATACTGTGATCTGTTTTTTTACTTATACAGTGGGTATAGAAAAGAATCACCCCCCTTTAAAATAATCACATTTTGTTGGTTTTCAGCCTGAAATGAAGAAAGACACAGTTTTTGTTTATCCAGCTGTATTTACTCAGTGCAACTTATAACATCCAAGTGAAAGATATAACACCAACATGTCAGAAAAAAAATTAAAAACCAGAATCACTGAGTTGGAAAAAGGATCGCCCCCTTGCTTTAATTAGCCTTAATTGTTTAATTACAGCCTTTAGTCTGTTGGGATATGTCTGTAGGAATGGTGTTATTTGGATGGTGAGCTGTATTGGATTTCCGCCAGACATATCGTTTGGTGTTGAGGCCAGATAATTAAATTTTAGTCTCATCTGACCATAACACCTTTTTCCATGTGGCTTCAGAATCTTCAAGGTGCGTTTTGGCAAAGCTCAGTCGTGGGTGGCTTTTTTCTTGCAACCCTCCCATACAAGCCACATTTGTGGAGAATTTGTGATAATGTTGTAATGACCACTCTTTGTCATAAATTCCTGCAACTTCTTCAGAGGTGCTGTAGGCCTCTTGGTAGCCTCTCTGACCAGTTTCCTCCTGGCTCTTTCATCCAGTTTGGAGTGACGTCCTGATCCAGGGAGGGTCTGTGTTGTACCAAATACCTTCCACTTCTTAATAATAGACTTCACTGTGCTTCTAGGCATTGATAAAGCCTTTGAAATGTTTTTGTATCCATCTCCTGACTTGTGCCTGTCCAAAACTTTATCCCGGAGATCTTTTGACAGTTCCTTGCCACCCATAGTTGATTGTTTGCTTCAGTTGCACTACAAAATCCTCCAGGAAAGCTCTTTTCATGCTGAGCTAATCAAAATGACCACAGCTGATCACAGTTGAAAGTCAAATGGCTTTGTGTCCGTTTTCATTTCAGGTTGAAAAGCAACAAAATGTCATTATTTTAAAGGGGGTGATTCTTTCCTATACCCACTGTATATCTTTTATCACTTTATCTGTCTACTAGGGCTGGGCAGTATGATGATGTAATAGCAAAATAACATGATAAATTGTGTCACAGTATCGGACCGGTTTTGGATCTTGCTTAAAAAAGCAATGTTTTTTTTGTTTTAATAACAACAGCAAACTTTAAAACATTTCATTTCATACTGACTCTTTAAAAATGTAAAAAGAAAAAAAGTGGTTGTGGGGGGCATGGTGGCTTAGTGGTTAGCACGTTTGGTCACACCTCAGGGGTTGGGGGTTCCGATCTCCGCCCTGTGTGAGCAGAGTTTGCATGTTCTTCCCGTGCTTTAGAGGTTTCTTCCATGTACTCCGTTTTCCTCTCCTTGTCCAAACACATGCGTTATAGGCTGATTGGCATTTCCAGATTGTCCGTATAGTGGGAATGTGTGAGTGATTGTGCCCTGTGATGGGTTGGCACCCCGTCTAGGGTGTCCCCTGCCTTGTGCCCCGAGTTAAAAGTTATCCCTGGGATAGGCTCCAGGCTCCCCTGCGACCCTGTGTTGGATAAGCAGTATGCAAAAGGAATGGAGAGTGTTAGTTTTATAATAAAATATAAATATCATTAAATATATTTAAAATAAAATAATTAATTTTTGTAGACATTAAATAATTAGATTTAGCTTTTCACAGTTTTTCAGTTTTTGCCTGTTTTGTTGGCGATTTGTTAACATTTATATCATGATATTTATTGTGGATTGTAGACATTTCTTGAAGTATCCTAATATTTTTGTCATATTGCCAACTCCTACTGTGTACAGCAGTTGCATTTGTACATTTGAAATCACGGGCAGTTTCAGGGCCTCAGTACAGGCCACTAAAAATGACACATATGCAGCGATGCAAAAAAAAGTGTCTTGGGCTGGCATTCACATGCAAACAAGAGACTAATTGAAATAATTAGTGGTTTTGGAGCATGGTGAGAGTGGCTTTTTCCTAAAACCCTCATTCTTATTGCACCCTTCATTAGAGCCAGCTGAGCCGTAAATAGCTTCTGACTGCCCCACCAGCTTGCCCATCTCCTCTGCTCCACTGTCCTTTTCCTTGCTTTTACTCCGTAATCTCTGTCCTCTTAGGATAATTTAGAAAAAGGGTTCAACATTCTTTTGATTTGACAGATTTATTAATCCAATCATCCAGAATTTAATGCAAACATCTTACTTTGCTCACTTCTATTACTGTAAGACTTTCTGAATGTTTAAATTTATTCTAGACTATTAAAAACTAGATCTGAATGTCTTTTTCTGTCACGTTAATGGGAGGAAGCAAACCTAGGAGTTCTCCAGATGGCTATTACCGTTAAATCGCACAGCCTCATATTCTGATGCTCATATACGCTCTGTATGCCTAGTCAGGTGGAGCTTATCAGTGAGAACAGACATGAAGCAGAGAGGAAGTACCCTAGTGATACGCGTGATGTTTAAATATTAAGCTGAAGCTGAATCTGTTTTCTATAGTATGTCTAGCTTGGCTGGAATTTAACTGAACCGAACTTATGGGATATAAAAACGTGTGGTTCTTTGTGTTTGTTCATGCAGTTACAGCAGAGACCATCAACAGCGTACAGGCTAAGATAAGCAATAAGCGCTCAACCAAAAGCAGGTCCTTTTCAGCTGATTGCTGCTGGCTATAATCAGTAGGAGAAATTGTCTCCTGGATACATGCTATTTAGGGCTGCAACAGCAAATTGGAACAAAACTGATGAAAAATCACTGACTTTTTTAGTAATAACTTGCCACATAATTCAACAAGTTCATTCCGTAATGGGAAAAAAAAACACCTGCAGGCTTGGATACACTACAATATCAAGAACATAAACACATGTATGCGCTCATACACCAACTCACACACCAGGAGAGATTTAGTTCATGGCTAATTGCTACAGCTACAAAGCTTACATTACTTCACAGTAGCACTTAGGATAAAGCAGTTAGCAAGTAGCATTGGCAACAAACTAGCCGGCCAACATTAGTGATTATCTTTGCAAAAAATGGATTATTATGGTCAGTGCTATAGATTTAATCCAGTGTCTGCATATTAACTGATCTGAATTACTGCTATAAACTCATTTAAATCTTGAAATACTAATTTGAAACTTGAAACTTAAATCTTGAAATTTCAAGTTTTTGGTGTTTTTTGCCAGTTATAGGTGGGGAAATACGAGTTGTAACTTCGCCTCAAACGCAGCATTAGCTCTGTAGTTCTGTAAGAGTCATTTCCGATGATGCTTGCCAATGTGAATACCTTGGTGAAGCTTAAGATGTAAATCTTCCTGGTCTATTCTCTCTGTTCTTCCTGTGCTATAGTAACCATTAGATAATGGGTAGATTGTGGCCATGAAGGGATGTACATGGCCAGCAACAATACACAAATAGACTGTGGCATTCAAGCGATGATTGATTGGTATTAACGGGCCCAGAGTGTGCCAGAAACACATTCCCCACACCATTACACCACCTCCACCAGCCTGGACTGTTGACACAAGGCAGGTTGGGTCCATGGATTCATGCTGTTGGTGCCAAATTCTGACCCTATCATCTGTGTGCCTCAGCAGAAATCGAGATTCATCAGGCCAGGCTACATTTTTCCAGTCTTCAACTGTCCAGTTTTGGTGAGCCTGTGCCCACTGCAGCCTCAACTTTCTGTCTGCAGAACTGCTGCTCACTGGAAGTGTTTTCTTTATTGCACCATTCTGAGTAAACTCTAGAGACTGTTGTTGTCACGTAATGCAGGTTGAGGCAGATGTAAATAAAGTTTAATAAACACAAAACAGGATCTATAGTTCTCGTGGCAAAAGACTAGGAAACATAAACATGGGACAATGAACATAATGCAGCAACAGAAGACAACGGCAAAATAAGACAAACGCAAGACAATATGTGCAGTGCAAAACGTGACTTATATACAAGTGCTCATTAACCCCAAACGTGAATCAGGTGCAGACAGTCATGCGACGTGATCAGATGAGGTGCAGTGGCTGATGGGAATCGTAGTCTCTAGTCCTTCTCTGGTATTTCCATTACAGTTGTGTGTGAAAATCCCAGAAGATCAGCAGTTATAGAAATACTCAAACCAGAACGTCTGGCCCCAACAATCATGCCACGGTCAAAATCACTGAGATCACATTTTTTCTCCCATTCTGATGGTTGATGTAAACGTTACCTGAGCTGCTGCATACTATACATATATAAATATATATATATATAAATATGACAGACTGGCAAGATCTATACTGCACTGTATATATATATATATATATATATATATATATATATATATATATATATATATATATATATATATATATATATATATATATATATATTACGCAGCTCTTTCCAGTCTGTCAGTAAGAGATGTCATTAAGAGAGCTGCTGTTGTACTTAATCAAATTGTTCGGCTCTATGTTCCCCCTCTTTTACTTCTTACCCTCTTGGTAATAATTATGCATATGTTCCACTGACTTAATCCATATAGACCTACAATAGCATGGGCAAGGCATCAGCCTTTGTTCGCCTCTCATCTGCCCTGTACTTGGCTGAAATCAGATTAGCACTGCAACCGCCGCTGATGACTTCCTTTTGTACTTAATTCTGTAATCCGATCAACCCAGGCGAGTCGGCCAAGAGTGCATGGGGCCCTCGCATGGAACGAACAAAGTGAAAGCAGGAGGAAAAAGGTTAGTATTAACTTGCACGTTGAGTTAAGAAGCAGCCACTATGTGTGAAATCAGTTTTTACTCTGTGATTTTCTACTCTGCAGGAGCTCTGATTGGCTCTCTGCTCTTTGTTACCAGGGTTACCCTGACCATCACTCGTGTGCTTCTCATCTGAAATATTCGCAAGTTCAGCTACTGGCAGATGCAACTTTTTGAATCGGCAAACAGTGATCAATAGGACACCTTTATTCAGTGTGATTACATATTATTCATTATTATCATTTATTTTTCCTGAAATTAGGAAGAGGCCTTAGTGGATGGTCTCAGGCAGGGATGCATCGATACCAATACTTGGGTCAATCCAGTATCTTACTCATTTCCTCACACACATACTATTCGTACAAATGCTCAGACACCATGTGATACTCTCAGCCTTGTGTACATTGTCCTGCTAATAAACAGATGACACCAAATGACAGTGAGTTGGACATATTTCATGAGCAGACTGCGAACAAACATATCAGCAACAGGTACTACAGCATCTTCCTACAATACAAGTAACCTGATAAACCATCTCAGAGTGTTTGAACAGTATTTATAAGAGAGTGCGGCAGGGCGCAGAGCAGCTTCAGTGAGCCAAATTGTGTGTACACAAAGGTGTACAGGGATGTGAGTGTACAGAGGAATTGTTGTGTGTGAAAACACTTCAATACTGCGAGCACTGGGCACTGAGAAATACACACAAACACAAACACACACACACACACACACTTCCTTTCCCACTGCTAACCAGGAGCTGCAATTTGCTCACTAGTCAATGTGCAATTCATTTTTAACATAAACTTACATTTAGCAGAGTAACATGTTCTGTGATGCCTCACATTGCTAAATACTAAGTTGGTTACTCATTTTGGTATCAGTATCAAAGAGTACCAAAAACATGTACTAGCACTCATACTCTGAAAATAATGGTATTGATGCGTCCCTAGTCTCAGCACCCTGAGGAGTTCTTTGGTTTATCCCTCCGAGGGAACACTTATAGGTTCTATGTAGAGCCCTAAAACAAAGGGTTTCATTTCATATGTTCCAAATAGAGCCACATTAGAAAGCTGGATTAGATAGCTAGAACTATTGGCCATCCAAATGACCACCAAGCGTGTAGGATTGTCAGGATTTGTCAACAAAGCTACGGGATGAGACGGGACTGTGCTGCCTTAATTTTGAGGTAAATAGTTCTTGACACTAAAAGGCTTGAAACATGAGACAGGAGCATCTGGCTGCTCAAGATTAATTGCTCTTCTACTGTGAGGTCTTGAATAGACATAATTGCAGGAGAGGTGTTTGGGGAAGCTAGGGGAGGGTAGGTGGTCTGGTTTACAGTTTCAGGATTTGATTTAAATGAGGGAGACAGTGGAGAGTATGTGGATAATAAGGTCACTGGCTAGGACAACCAGGCAAGCTCTAAATATTCATCATCAGCAGGATAACTTCCCTTGGATGGACATTTACTCAGCTGTACAAGTCAAACCATTTTAGAGGTATTTTTTTAGAGGCATATTTTGTATGAGAATTAAAATGCCAAACTGTAATGACAGTCTGTCATGAAGAAATGTCTCTTCATATATATATATATATATATATATATATATATATATATATATATATATATATATATATATATATATATATTTAATAACGTACGTGTTTGTGTTCACATGTGTGTTTTTAATGATCACAAGGATTTTGAGCTGTGTCGATTTTCATTACCTTGGAGTTGTGCCTGAGTTGGAACCAGCATAAAAGTAATCATCATGAACAAATCAGGCATCACTTCGACTCTGCCAAATAAATACGTATGTAATAAAATGTAATAACACAATTTATGTACCTTTACAGATATAACTGACTAACTAGTCTGGCGTCTCTGATCACTTGTATTGTGAAAATTAACTGTCAGAAAATTTATCAGCTTTTTTTTTTAACTAAAATTATCACACCATTAATGTGCAAATGATATGTGATGCACGACTGGCTCTGACTAATGAACTTGCAAGATGGCCCGAGTAAACAGTCACACTTTGTATTCGAGTAGTTTCTCTTTTCACTTTTTTGTACTAAATATTGTCAGTTTAAGTATGATGTGTGGGGGGGGGCACGGTGGCTTAGTGGTTTGCACGTTTTGCCTCGCACCTCCGGGGTTGGGGGTTCGAATCCCGCCTCCCTGTGCTTTGGGGTTTTCCTCCAGGTACTCCGGTTTCCTCTGCCAGTCCAAAGACATGCATTGTAGGCTGACTGGCATTTCCAAATTGTCCATAGTGTGTGAATGTGCACGCGATTGTTCCCTATGATGGATTTGCACCTCATCCACGGTGTCCCCTGCCTTGTGCCCCAAGTTCCCTGGGATAGGCCACAGTCTCCCCATGACCCTGTGTAGGATATGCGGAACAGAAAATGGATGGAAGTATTATTTGTGGTATGATTCAGGAGAGAAGACGAGGTGGGACCTAAAGCTTTTGTGTATATGCTAATTTTTTATTTTTTTTTGGTCGATGGGATTTATAAAGTGGATTAGGAGACATCGTAAGCATGGCTTCAGTAATCATATTATTTTTGTGCACACTGGAACCCATGCAATGTTTTATAAATGAGGCCACTGCTGCCTCTTTTTCCTGTAAGGCACATAAAACAGATCATCACACTAAAGCTCATTTTCTTGCCACCTCTATTCTTATTTCTCATCTCCCACAGTCCACCTGTCATTTACAGGCCCAGTGTGACATTTTCCTCCCTCAATCATACACTTGTACTGGTTGTGTCTCAGCTGTCAGCCTTCCTGTTTCTCTCTGTCTGAGATGAGCCAGTCAGTGACAATTCTCTCTTATACCTTTTACTATTCCTGGTCTCTCTCTCTCTCTCTCTCTCTCTCTGCCTTTCAACATGGTATATCACAGACATTTCAGTCACGCTTAGCAAAACGTGCAGGCTGATTTATTTACTGTCCACCTGGCTTCTAATCGGGGCTCTCCATCTCTGCCTGGGCCTGTCACTCCATCTCATTTAATGTGTCTGTATGCTCCTTCTGTCTCTGCTCCTCTCCCTCTCTCTCTCTCTCTCTCTCTCTCTCTCTCTCTCTCTCTCTGGCTCCTTGCCTTCAGTTATCTGTCCCATGTTTTAATCCAAGTTGTTTGCTTATATGAGTCAAGTCTACTATGTTTGGTTCTGTATTTGGTTTGATAGTGTTTTCTCACTTGTCCTCTTGATCCCTCTGTTCTCCTTTCCCCCTTTTCACCTTCTGACACCCTTTTAGTCTCATTCTATATCTCTAGCCAGTGCCTCTTCCCCGCTTTCATGTGTCCTTTGTCTGCCTTGTTGTGGTTACTGCTTTTATTAACCTGTCATACCTCTTCTCTGTTTTATTCTCTCTGTCGTCTTTATGCCTTGTGCTCATTCTTTCACTTTTGTATTATCCACCCACCCACATGCTATTTAATTCAGTCTTTGTTCATTTCTGTTCTGAGGATATCAACATGCCTCCTGAGGTTTTAGGATTAGGATACAGAATATCAGGAAAGATAAAGTTTCACCTTTTCTGCCCTCCCCCATTGTACGTGGTTGCGTCTTTCTGCTTAGACATCTTATTACTGTCAGTTTGATTACACAGGCTGCTTTTACAAGCCTGAGCCTGAATGTGCAACAGAGAACTGGTCAGTAGCGTGTGCAGGATTTGTGATTGTGTGTGTGTGTGTGTGTGTGTGTGTGTGTGTGTGTGTGTGTGTGTGTGTGTGTGTGGTTACCTCCAGCCATCAGCGGTTTTGTAAAAGAGTGTATGTGTGTTAGTGTGCATTTGACCATCAGGTCATGACGCAATCCTCGATCAGTCATCTCCGTGGTGCACTGCCAGCATGTGCTGCATCCCTTTTGCTCCCCTCTGTGTCATTTGCATGCACAGTCGTCCTACAGTGGGTAATGCAACACATCACATGCACAACAGAGCGTGGAAGCTCTCAGGAGATACCATAAAACGCTGCCTATTAGCCAAAGGCTTTTAATCACCGACACTCTAAACCCACCTCTAAAAGTCACCCACCACTAAAAACACAATTTTAAACCAGCTTTGATGTTCAGTGCCAATCTCGATGTCCTGCTTAAAAGCTGTTGTCTTTGTAAATGCATTTAGATTGTGTGCCCTTTGAGTTACCTGTCCAGTGTGATCTCTAAGGCCCCATCCACATGTATACAGATATTTTTGAAAAAAATGTTTTTTTTTTTAGCCCTGCATTTTATTAAAAAAAAAAATTCCTTCCAAAACTAGGCTTGCGCGATATCGATTTTTCCCTGCTCATGATTTAGCATTAGAAAATTGCTATTAATCATCCAGAACCAACAGGAAAAAAGCTTTCCACCATTTCAGGTTTAAAGAAAGAACGGGGTGTAATAATAATATTACCAGCAGCTGTGCAGTTGCGAGCTGGCATATGCAATTAATAATAATAATACGTTTTATTTATATAGCGCCTTTCCACAAGCTCAAGGACACTTTACACTTCATATACAATTAACAGGACAAAGTACATTGATATAAATTTCAACAGAAGTTTTTGGTTGGTCTCAATTACAAAGCAGAAAATAAGACATCATTCGGTAATATTCAAATAATGCGCTGAGAAAAGATGTGTTTTAAGCTGAGTTTTAAAGATGGAAATAGAGGAGATGTCACAGAGGCTCTGAGGTAGAGAGTTCCACAGTTTAGGTGCAACTACACTCCAGGATCTCCCACCAAACGTGGATGGACGAAATCTAGGGACAGACAGTAATTTGGAATGAGAAGAACGAAGAGTGTGTACTGGTGTGTATGGACGTAGCAAATCACATATATAACGGGGTGCCAGATCATTGAGAGCTTTATGTGTCAGTAATTGTGAAAACCCAGCAGGATGGTTGATTTTTAGGTGATTATTTTGGTCGGATCCCTAACAAATGTTGTTAATTTATGTTAACTAAAAGTTAAGCTAATGTTAGTTAAGTTTAACACACATTGATAAATTTCACATTAACGAACGCAGATCTTGACAGAAAGCAAGTGTGCACGTGTGAGTTCATTCAAGCGCTTATTAGATGGGGGAAGAAGGCGGGGCTTCCAGGTGGTGTCGGTTAATATTGGAGAGTTAAAATCACTGTCAATCATTCCAGATGTCATATGTCTATTAGCTCATATCCTGTGTTTAGGGAGAAAAAGACATATCACACATATCACATATCGAGTGATAAATCATACAAGGCTACTCAAATATTAAATAACTCCTATTATTAAATAAATAATATAGTAACTACTAAGCAAAAAGGTTGGCAGGTCACTGGACATCATGCAGTAAAAATTGAACGATTAAACTGTTATATTGCACAAGCCAAGACCACACCAGTAGTGTTTTTGAAACACTGTTTTGAACTCAGTCCATATGAAAATGATTTGAAAATGCTGACCTGAGCAGGGCAACCCAGTGGTAGTGTGTCATAAAGTCCTCAAGAATAATGTTAAGAGCGTGTGTATGGATGGCAAAATGCAGAAAAGCAGCAACATGTCCAAAGATTGTAAAACAGAAGTTGTCCAACACAAGGATTCATATGTCTGGAGTGCCAGTGAGGTGGAACTACTGCTTAAGGTTACACATGAATGATATTCTGGATTTCAAACATGTTATCAAATAAGAAATGATAGCCCACAAACTAACAACCAGGTCGGCACCCATGATAGAAGAGTCCTAGCACATTCATAACATACGCAAAACATGCTGTGACGCCAGTGTTTTCAAAAATACACGTTTTTTGCCCTTTTGCCACATCAAAAACATACTTTTCAGTGACTGAATACACCATTTTCATCTGGACGAGTGACCAAATCTCAAATATAGGAATATTGTTTTCCATTTCTGACTTCACTGTCATGACAAGAACCTTTTGAACCTCTCTTCTCATTGTCTTACATCACTGTCACTCTCGGACGGACCCCTCATCGCTCCAGCTCTCCTTATCTGCTGCCGTTTGGATCATTCATTTTTCTTCATCAGCGCTGATTCTTTCCTCTCTGTCATCACTCTTTCATGGCAGGCAGACGCCTGCCAAATAAGCTTCCCAGCTGTTTTCTTTTCATCACCTTTCCACTTCCATCAGTCTGAGCACAGGATCCTTCATCTGCTCTGCTTCTCTAGTCCATGGTCAGTTCAGCTCAGGTGAGCCAGGATTACTTTTCTTGCCAGTTTCACACTCCAGCAGAGAAGCTTACTTTCTCTCAAGATAAGCTGGTCAGTTGACCTTCACACCAGAATGG
Organism: Cranoglanis bouderius; assembly: GCA_023630585.1. Classification (NCBI taxonomy): domain Eukaryota; kingdom Metazoa; phylum Chordata; class Actinopteri; order Siluriformes; family Cranoglanididae; genus Cranoglanis; species Cranoglanis bouderius. The sequence goes on from CM042569.1 coordinate 5,945,395, forward strand.
GATCCAGGTGATTGGATGCCTGCATGGTGGGGCAGCAACTGAGAGGATTTATGGGAAGGGAGTGAGTGTTTTAATGGAAAAGGGAGAAGAAGAAAAAAATACCTGCAATACCTGTTATGCTGCTGCTATCACTTCACAGTTGTCTTGCTATATCCCAATGTACGTGGCCATACACACTGTCACCATAAAAGGCACAAGGTACAGATAAATTAAATGTCCTAAAGTGTACAACAGTGGTCCTTAAGCTTAAATTATGTGCTTTAAATGAGTTTAAATGCAGGCCTGTACTACATTCATTTTCCCAAAGTACTGAAGATACAAGAGATATAAAAGATGTACCCTTGTGCGTTGCATCTTGTGGTATGACCTCTGTATTTCTGCTCTCTAAGTCTTCTTCGAACAGTGTATTTTGATACCTTCGCCCCTGCCCTGTGGAGGTTGTTGGTGATGTCACTGACTGTTGTCTTTGGGGTTTTTTTCACAGCGCTCACAATGTTCCTGTCATCAGCTGTTGTTGTTTTCCTCGGCCGACCAATTCGGTCTGTTGCTTAGTGGTTTCTTTCTTTTTCAGGACATTCCAAATTGTTGTATTGGCTATGCCCGATGTTTGTGCAATGATAGATTTTCCCTCTTTTCTCAGCTTCAGAATGGCTTGCTTTTCTCCCATAGACACCTCTCTGATCTTCATGTTGGCTTATCCTTTTTAACAACAAATGCAGGCTTCACAGGTGAAACTGAAGGCTAAAACCAAGAGTAGATGTTCAGAGCTATTTATTGTTTAAACAGTCAGTCTAACAGGACACACCTGGGTAACAAGAAACACCTGTCAGTCACATGTTCCAGTGTTTTTGCTCACCCACAAATTGGGTTGTCTGATACAAAATGTGATATGTGATGTCGTTTAACACATCTGCATATAAATACCAGGAAATAGAAGCTACAATTCTAAACTCTCTTCTAAACTCAAATGTCTTCAGTCTACAGCAAAAACAAATGAATTGGCCTTGCTGTTCCAATAGTTTTGGAGGGGACTATAGGTAGATGCATACTTGCAAAGATATTTTCTGCAGGGATGGAGGGTTGCGAACTAGATTTCATGTAATTCACAGAGGTTTCAGTCGCATTCTGTTCAATGGTCTGCACATATGTAAATTATGATGTATATAATTCTGAGGATCTAGGCCTATCTATTTTGTGCCACATCAATTTTGGAGTTGATTTGGAGAGAATTGGAATTGGAGAGATCCATGTTCAGGGTCGTCAAAAGCTCAAACATTGTCAACCACTGAATTTTCAACCATTCAATGCGTTCTGTGTGGCAGTGCATCTGTTGGTAGCTTTATATATATATATATATATTACAGATTTCAGTCGACAGATTAAGTCTGATAAAAAGCACTTTTCATTACTTCGTGGTTTTGTCGTAATATTCTCTGATGTAATTGCTAAGAAATGTGGAAAACAAATGTAGGTCAACCTGAAAAGGGTCAGACGATTTAATGCCTCCGTTGAGTACATTCTTTTCTGAGAGTGTTATAAATCTTGTTGGATGATGATGAGTTTGCAAGAGCTTTTATAAGTATGACCACTGGTGCTTATATATACAGTAGATGTGTGTTATGATTCCAGGACATTTGTGGTAATTACAAAGTGTCACTTAAATTATCCCGTGAACCTATAAAACCTTCAGGGTGATGAGTGTGCCAACTGTTGTTGTTAGGCATTTGGACATTTTCATAGCCTGTTGAAGCCAAATCGTCCATTTATAAACATGTTGATTGAAAGGAAGTTGTGTGTGGTTCACAAGGTGAATGGAAGCATCTGGGATCCTGAGTATGATGGCCCCTGTTGCTAAGGCAACCATTACCCCGCCGCACAGATGAAAGTTAGTCTCCAGCAAACTGGAGCTCAAGCCCTCATTACTTCACCATGTGGGTCTGCCACCAACAGCATGTGTGTATGTGTGCCTTTGCATGCCTCCACTTGCAAGTGTGTGTGTGAGAGACAAGCAGAGATAGGGAAAAACAAACCATTCCAGGATCAGGGAGGTGAGACGTGAAATAACTATTCCATAGCAGTTCGTTTTAGGTTCTAGTACATACATATTTTCTTTTCCATTTTGATTAATGTCACTCTCTACATGCACATGTATATTCAGTGCTGTTGAATTCTCGATGTTGATTTATTTTCTAGAACAACGACTCACTGCAAGGCAACACACAGGTTTATATTAATGTCTAATAAATGATCCTGTCAACAGTGAAAGCTAATTCACAGGGACTTAGTGGCTGTTCAACATGATCTAAGACTAATAATAAATGAATAAAAACATGCTGTTTTTTCAGACCAAAAAACCCCTCAAAACTTTTAATTGTTGATAGGGTAAAGTTTTTAGTACAGAGATGTTTGTTTAACATGTGGTTTTTTCGCTGTAGGAAAGTCTTCAGGACAGAGCAGTTTGAGCTTTCTGGTTTCTCAGTAATATGACAAGCTGTGTTTTTTGTCTTGTTGTCATCATGAGATAGAAAAAAGAGAGACTGAAAAGGGAATGATTGTTTAGAGCTGCTGTAACACAAGTCTACTTGTTTCACAGACGTTCCACAATATTATAACTATAAATGGATAAAAAGCATGACGTAATTTTTTAAAATAAGTTAAAAAGGGTAATCGTTGGCAAATTACTGTGGAGTAAGAGGAAGAAACCATTTTGGCAGGCGCTGTTATAGGAAAATAATCAACTTCAGTCACATCAGGTTATGTCACACCACCCTTTTGTTGATTATTTTCTGATGGTTGATTAACAGCATATCCGATCCTGCTTAATTCCTTGGTTCAGACTTCTTCAACAGCATTACTGCCTTATGCAGAACTTTTTAGAGTCCAGTTCCTTCTCACATATGGGCTTTCACTTGCATTATTGTACACATGCTGCTTTGTTTTCCTGTGGTTCAATTTTCATCATCATTTTCAAAATTGTGGGCACCCGTCTAAAGATCAGATGAGAGAGCAAAGAAAAAAAGTCTTAAAGGTTTTAAAGTACTAACCCCGTTTCCATAAAAGTTGGGATTTTTTTTCTAAAATGCAATAAAAACAAAAATCTGTGATTTGTTAAGTCTCTTGAAACTTTAATTAACTGACAAAATTACAAAGAAAAGATATTCAGTGTTTTCACTGACCAACTTAATTGTATTTCATAAATATAAACAAATGTAGAATTTGATGCCTTCAACACACTCATAGAAATTTGGGACAGAGGCAAAATAAGACTGAAAGTTTATAGAAAATTCAAGTCTTTCACCATCTACAGTGCATAATATTGTGAAAAGATTCAGGGAATCCGAATAAATCACATTGCGTAAAGGGCAAGGCCAGAAACCACTGTTGAATGTGCGTGACCTTCGAGCCCTCAAGTGGTACTGCCTGAGAAATCGTCATGCTACTGTGATAAATATAACCACATGGGCTCAGGAGTACTTCGGAAAACCGTTGTCAATTAACACAGCCCGCCACTGCATCCAGAAATGCAACCTGAAACTCTATTACGCAAGGAGGAAGCCACACATCAACTCTAAACGCCTGAGCTCATCTCAGATGGACTGAAAGGCAGTGGAAACGTGTGCTGTGGTCAGATGAGTCCATGTTTCAGCTTGCAAACGGACGTCAAGTTCTCTGTGCCAAAGATGAAAAAGACCAACCAGACTGTTATAAGTGAAAAGTGCACAAGCCAGCATCTGTGATGGTATGAGTGTGCATCAGTGCCCACGGCATGGGTGACCTGCATATGTGTGAAGGTACCATTGATGTGGAGTTGTATATTGGGATTTTAGAGATACGTATGCTGCCATCAAGGCAACTTTTTTTCCCAGGAAGTCCATGGTTATTTCAGCAGGACAATGCCAGGCCTCATTCTGCACGTGCTACAACAGCATGGCTTCGTAGACACAGAGTGCATGAGCTTGACTGGCCTGACAGCAGTCCAGATCCGTCTCCTATGGCACATCATGAAGAGGAGAATCTGACAATGGCGACCAAGGACTGCTGAACAGCTGAAGTCTTGTATCAAGCAAGAATGGGCAAGAATTCCACTTTCAAAACTGCAACAGTTTTAATTAAAACGTGTAATTAAAATGAAGGGTGATGTAACACAGTGGTAAACATGCCTCTGTCCCAACTTTTTTTGAGTGTGTTGAAGGCATCAAATTCTAAATTTGTTTATATTTACAAAATACAATTAAGTTGGTCAGTGAAAACATTGAACATCTTTTCTTTGTACTTTTGTCAGTTAATTAAAGTTTCAAGAGACTTCACAAATCACAGATTTTTGTTTTTATTCCATAAAAAAACCCCAACTTTTATGGAAATGGGGTTAGTATTTAAGGCATTAGTATATAAAACACACAATGCAAAAATGTTGACAATTAGTTCAGGATTTTTAGTTTTCAAAATACTTCAGCGTTTGCTTGTAAACTATTGTCTTCCTTGTAACTTTTTTTACTTTTATATATTTGATACTTGAGTACTCAACTCCAGTCTCACACAGAACAGTGTTTTCTTCATTAATACACCCCATCTGAACTCATCAGCTAATTATCATGCCCTTTAGCTTTGAACTGAATTATTTGTATGTGAGAGGAGGGAAAGCACTTAATTAGGCAGGAGTGTGGCCACTTGGGATTGGTGCTGTGCATCTCTAATTCAGCAATATGAATTACTGAGATATTGAGATATTGGGCTAAAACTGAACGTGTTAACGTGTTGGCTCCAAAAGCTGAATCCCTTTAAATAACTAAGACTAATAGTTGTAGGAATGCAATGATTTGTGTATTGGGCCTAAATGGCCCTAATACTCTGGTTAACTTTTAGACAGTATTTGCTCTATATTTTCTATTCTGATTCATTTTTTTATGCTGTGAACACTTTGACAGACACAACACAGATTTTGTGTATAAAGAATTCAAGTCTTCATTGTGCCTCTGATGTTGAGCATAACTTGGGAACATACTGTAAGCTTGCAGAGACTTGACTTGGTTATGTAGAAGGATGTGAGTATTCATACAATCAGTCAATACGCAGAGCTCTGATAATGGAAAAAGAGGGATTGCTGCACCAATTGCAATTTTGCCAATTCAAGTCGCTTTCTGCAAGAAAGCACAAACGACTCTGCAAACTGCATTGCGAATTATGAAAAAAGCCACAGTAAAATCAAGCATTTTTAGCTGCAACAATCACAAAAAAAAAAAAAACAACCTCAGTGAACTCCTGTATGGACTGAATAATAATAATCAGTGTGAAAACTCGTTGTGTGATTTATACGCTAGGCCTTGCTGAAATCACAGGTCCGTGTCACATAATGAATGGTCTCCTGCAATTTTGTCGCTTGCTAGTGTTAACGTAGTGTTACACTATAAAATATTACTGTGATTTCTGCAAGATATTGCTGTGTCCAACTTTTTTTTTTTTTCCATTGTGACTAAGTCATGTTCAATCTTGTATGAATTTGGTAGCATTTGTAGAGTAAATTATGCCAGATAAATGTGTTTAACACAATTACTCTGACATCGACAGATTCAATCGGATGTGCTGATTTGTGATTTTGCCATCATCAGTGTGGTGTTACTCAGTAGCCTTATTCACATACTGTGCATGAGTGCTGTTTTTTTTTTTGTTTTGTTTTTTTTATCCCAGTTTTAGCTATTGCCATGGCCCATTAATGAGCTCTTTCTTATCATATGAGAGCTACCACCCTGGGAAGGAGAGGGCAACACAAACATCCTCAGAAACACATGAAGCTAGCTACCACGTTTTTTTCCCGAACTGCTACACATGCTACGTCACAGGGCAGCTAAACGGACGATGCTAACAAATGTACGAGCTCACAGATGCTCCAGTCAACAAGGAGGGAGTAGTGACATCCTAACAATCCCATCATGGCCTTTTATGCTCTTTTGGACTCCTGGACATGGATGGCTGTGGTGAATGCTTTTCTGTTGTGCCACATGGGAGCACCAAGTCTTTGTTTTTCCATATGAACGCTAATGAGATTGAATCCAATTGCAAACTATTGACTTTGAGCGATAATGGCTAGAAAACCTCTCAAAAACAATTGAACCCAGGTGATAGAATTGGCACTAACTGAACAGTGCCAACAGCACCAACATGTGGTTCTCCTCTTCTGTGAAGTTTTAGCTCAGACTAAATTGCACAACTAATCAGATCTGAGCACTGCCTGCTTGTAAACAGATGTTTTTGTAAATGTAATTAGTAATGTCACTGTTATTTAACTTTTGACAGTATGTACACCTCCATTATGAAGCACTCATAAAGTGTGAGCACTGTTTCCATCCTAATGAAAGATTGAGCTGTGCAGTGACAAGATTTCTGTCCTCATACCATTCTAGCCCCGCTTAATCGATGGTCATCTGCTGGTCTTGTGTAGTGCCTGGGTCCAGTACCCATAGTTCTGCACTTGACCTTTAACCTTATTCTTTGACAGTCCCAGCGAAAGTGTTTTATATCACGTAAGATAACCTTTTATAGTTTGATACAATAAACCCATAAGCAGTTCTGCTTTTGAGGCTGGGAGCAGTGTGTCAGAAAGGAGAACTGAGCCTCATGTTATAGGAGTTTTATAGCAGGAAGATTTGACGGAGAGCTTTATGGTAAGCCTGTAGGTTTTTATGGGCAAGGATGTGAGAAAGGTCTGGAGCTGCTGGTGAATGATGGGGAGGAGGAAACAAAGCCCATTTAGGTGAATGGCAGCTTTATTGCTTTGTAGGAATTGCTTCTACTTTTGGTAACGCAATGGTGCCTTTCAAATTACAGACAACGCTACAACCTGTGTACACGCCATGTTTAAAATGTAAAGTCAGAATACATGTGTGTGTGTGTGATTAGTGGTGTGATGTGCAGTGTGCCTGTGTGTGTCAGAGTATCTTTTGGCAGAATATGCTGATCATGAACAAAGCCTAAGATCTTTCAGACCTACCCACTTGCATATGAAGATGATGTGACTAATAACTACTTCCAATGCATTCAATATTTCCAGCAAACAACAGATTCCAGTCAACCATCAAATCTGCCACAAAACAGTTTAGTACTGATATGGGTTATATTGTATATGAAATGAGTCTCACCATGGGGACAATGGCTAATCATGCTCTCCTGAGCTGTCGTCATGGCAGCCTATATGGCATGACCTTACACTGGCGCTGTGAGCGATGGGACAAACAGGACAGAGAAGACGATGATTTACCTTCAGTGTCAGATGCATGGTAATGAAGGTTTACAGGGCTGGTACAGAGAAAAAGTGTGTGTAAAATGGATGAAGGTTGCTATATATGTTTCAAGAGGAAACAGCAGAAAGTAAAAATCTCCAACGTTTTTCTGTGGGCACACTTGTGCATGCATTTAAATGATTAAACTGTGTACTGTATGTGTGCATGCATGTGTGTGTGTGTGTGTGTGTGTGTGTTAGATGTTAGCAGTCTGTAATTGTGGCAGTGCGTATAAAGAGCAATGGTTTGTGCCAGTAATAGCTAGTTTTTAGTCCATGACCATGTAGGGGGTTGTATGTTGTAGTAATTGTTGTAGAATAATAAACAAACACCAAAATAAGATCACAATGTAGGCATGAGTTTTTGGGTGGCATTAGACTTTTTAAGCAATGTTGTTAGGCCCACTGCCACAGAACATTTGACCAACCCACCCAACCACCCATTCACCTATGGATTTGTATCCATCACAATAAGTCCAGTGGAACATTTGACCAATTCTCCCATATAAAGTTTGACCAATGCCACCCACTCTCATAGACTGTTTGACCAAACCACTGGTTGGATAAGTCAAACTTACTGTAGGAGCTGCTTCAATTGGTCAAAGATTCTGGGAGAGGGCAGGATTTATGTAGAATGTGTGGCCAATCCTGCCCTCTCTCACAGATTGCTTCACCAATCCAACCTCCTATGAGACTTTTTGACTAATCCCACCCGCTCACTTCTACAGAACCTTTGACCAATCCCGCCCTCTGCTGTAGAACATTTGACCAATCCCGCCCTCTGCTGTAGAACATTTGACCAATCCCGCCCTCTGCTGTAGAACATTTGACCAATCCCGCCCTCTGCTGTAGAACATTTGATCTATCGCACCCTTTCACATAGAATGATTGACCAAACCCACATGCTCCTGTAGAATGTTTGACCAATCCCACCTGCTTCACTAGAATATTTGACAAATCTCACTCAATCCTGTAGAGCATTTGACTAATCCCACCTGCTCATGTAGAATGTGTGACCAGTCCTACCCTCTCTCACAGATTGCTTCACCAATCCATCCTCTTGTAAGACTTCTGACTAATCCCACCCACTTCTATAGAACCTTTGACCAATCCCACCCACTGCTGTAGAACATTTGATCAAACGCACCCTTTCACATGGAATGTTTAACCAAACCCACATGCTCCTTTACAATGTTTGACCAATCCCATCTGCTTCACTAGAATATTTGACAAATCCCACTCAGTCATGTAGATCATTGGCTAATTCCACCTGCTCACATCGAATGTTTGACCAATTTTTCCCACTATTAACAAATTATTAATTTGAATCACAAGGTCCCCGAATGTGAAAGTGGTAAACCCATCACGGAACACTGCTTAAGGAACTCGCTGTGTCCAGTATGCTTCTGTTTTAATTAACATGGCCTTTCTTTGTCCCATGAGAGTCATCCCACTCCCTCTCACATGAAAGTAAAAACCACCAGCTGTTGTGATTTGTTTTGTTGAGTCCCGTGGGATCCTCTGCTATGCAGTGAGCTATTACTTAAGATTTAATGGTGATATTTTACTGGTAGAAATATACAGCATGTGTTTTCTGTCTCAGGCACTTTTCTGAGTTCTCTCACTTATGCGTCTGTCGTCATTCAGGTCCGTGCCAGTTGTACTTAGTACTGTAGGGCAGGGCGACATAAATAGTGAACATCCACAAAACAGTTTTGTAAGAAATGGTACAGGATGTCTAAGGCTTCGCTTATACCCTTTAGCTATCGCCTTTTGCAAAAAGGGGTTTTCTGTAGGTGTTAATATAACTGTAATTTTGGTCTAAAGTTTCCCTGCAGGAAACATTGCTGATCATTTTGGACTGCAGACAGGACAAAATGTTTATGCTGGCATTATGCATATACCATTAAGTTACACTTGTGTCTGCACAAAAGTAGAGCCTATGATCTGGGAACTCAATACAGGATGACTTCACAGTTCCCATGTTGCTCTCTGAACACCAAACACACACACACACACACACACACACACACACACACACACACACACACACACACACACACACACACACACACACACACACACATATATATATATATACACACAGGCATGCATCTATAAACCAAGCTCTCAGTGGCAGCACATGTCCCAATCTTGACTGAGTCAGGCCTGGCTAGTAACTGGATATCTATGAGTGCTCATACTGTGGGTGTGAGAAAGAGCATATAGTATACTATATTTTAATAGCATTTGTTTAAGATTGGCTTCTTATTAAATCATCCTGAGAGCATCTTCCGGTTTTCTCAGGATTGGTCTGTGTGTGTGTGTGTGTGTGTGTGTGCGTGTTTTGTGTTCCTCAGGATTGGTCTGTGTGTGTGGGTGTTTGAGTGCTTCATGGTGTATGTCTCTATGTGGGAGTGAGAGTTTGAGGTTGTGCATCAGCAAATGAACAAGTATGCACTTGTAGTGATGAATATATAGTGACTTGGACAGCAGTTTTTTTTTAAACATGTACACTGTAGACTTGTGTGTGTGTGTGTGCGTGTGTGTGTAAGGCTGTAAACAAAATGTGTTTACTCTTTATTTGTATTTGTTCCCAAGGATGCACATTCTAGAATGTGTGGGAATGGGAGTGTTTATTAAAGTGCCATTGCGTGTTTGTGTCTTTTTGATTGAGTATGTGAACACTAGACATACGGGGTATTTAAATAAAGGTTTATGAATACCACGCTATATGATATAATCACTATGCATGTTTGTGAAATGGGAAAATTAATCAAAATGTCTGTTGGGATGCATTTCGACATCACATGCAGTATGTGCACGTGTTTGTGTTTGGTATTACAAAGTATGACCTTCTGTATGTGACTCTGTGTGTGTTTGTTTGTTCTTTTTGTGTGTATATGGGGTACATGCCTCTTTTGTTAATGGATTTCATTGTATGTGCCTACTCATATGGAACTGTGTGTGATACTTACAGAAGAGGTCATTTCCCAGAGGAGAGAGAGAGAGGCAGCAAGGGAGGCAGGCCAGTAGCTGGGTCTCCTGTATATTGCATAAGCAGATTATGTTATGTAAGAGATTTCTTTTTCTTTCAAGAAGGACAAACATCCACAACATGGTTTGTGCTTGGATTTTCCCCCAGCATGACATTTACCCCAGTGTCCTTGCACACCCTGAGTGTGCACATGTGTGCGTGGTGCTTGTGTATTCTCACAGCTGGGTGCCACTTCTCATGCACAACTTACTTTCACTCATATATATATATATATATATATATATATATATATATATATATATATATATATATATATATATATATATATATATATATATATATATACACAGTATACACACACACAGTGGTGCTTGAAAGTTCGTTAACCTACATTTTCTACATTTTTGCATAAACATGACCTAAAACATCATCAGAGTTGTCCTAAAAGTAGACAAAGAGAACCCAATTAAACAAATGAGACAAAAATCTTACACTTGGTCATTTATTTATTGAGGAAAATGATCCAATATTACATGTCTGTGAGTGGCAAAAGTATGTGAACCTCTAGGGTTAGCACTTAATTCGAGGCTGATATTAGAGTCAGGTGTTTTCAATCTATGGGATGACAATCAGGTGTGAGTGAGTGCCTGTTTTATTTAAAGAACAGGGATCTCTCAGAGTCTGATCTTGTTTGTGGAAGTGTATCATGACATGAACAAAGGAGATTTCTGAGGACCTCAGAAAAATAGTTGTTGATGCTCATCAGGCTGGAAAAGGTTACAGAACCATCTCTAAAGAGTTTGGACTCCACCAAGCCACAGTAAGACAGATTGTGTACAAATTGAGGAAATTCAAGACCATTGTTACCCATGCACACATATTTGACCCATGAATAATAACATTTTTAATTCGGCATATTTTAGTTTACACATTAACTATTATATTCAGTGAACAGTTCAATTTATACATATACTTGGCTGAATGTATGTGGCTGCATCATTAGTATAGAGGGAAAAAGGCTGATTGTAGGATTGCGTCTGCAGTCTGCAGATGTTGTCTTTAACTAGAAGGAACACAAGTATTAATGGCGCAACATCAAGCTGAGACATTGAAGAAAATCAATCAAACATAAAGCTAATACTTTAGGCATGTCAAAGGATACAAATAAAATCTGGCTTGCCACTGTACAGGGAGTGTCTCCTCTTTACGGACATGGTGCGCTGTTCCAGGAAGTTTCTCCATGTCATCTCTGAGCACCTCGATGACTAGTCCTAACATCCTGTTTTTCATGACATTGTTGGCATCATCTAGATGATTCTCACTGCCCATGGCAGTTAGGACAGGTGAAATCAAATGCTAGTTGCGGGACTAGCGCTGACTTGGCGTGAAGGTTCTTGCAAATACTAATGTGTCATACATCGCTATGTGACTATGTGAAACTCTCAGCATGTATGTGCACAAACACAGGAAGGTATCCAGGTGATTCTCACCACACCTTGGGGTTAACCAGATTCACAGAACCACAGTTACTTATATAACTAGCTTTAATAAGAATTTCAGTAAATTTGAATTTTCTTCTCCAAATACAATTTAAAATGCTTGTTATTCTGAACATATTATATAATAATAGATTTAACCTTGTTCATATAATAAACCTAATCGTTTATTCAGTAAACTAGAGTACCTCACTGCAAGTATATTTAGACGTGTTAATATACCAAAAATAAAATGTAAGTATACTTGACAGTCATTGTTCTGCTTTGTAAGTATAGATTTGTTAGTCTGTACGGGGTTTCACAGAGTTTTTTTGTGATCGTTGCGGCCAAAAATGCTCGATTTTTTCTGCGGCTTTTTTCAGAATTTGCGCTGCAACTTGTGCTTTTTTTGCGGAAAACTACTTGAATCGGTGAAATCGCAAAATCGAGGAGGGCCTGTTGGTTTTGTAGCGACCACATAGATTATAAAGTAATAATGAGCTTTGATAAATTGGTGATTGAGGTCGCCTATGATTTTGTGTTTGTTTCTGTGTTCTTTAGAGGGAGCTAAGAGCCGGCAATAAGACAAAATAAGCTGTACATTGATTCCCGGTAGGGGAAATTCAAATTGACACAGCAGCACAAGTAGGAGGACTAACACCAAAGAAAGAAAATAAACTCCATAACTACCTATGCAATAGAATTAATAGAAACAGTAAAATAGATCTGTGTGTATGTACATATGCTAGAGTTCTATTTGTATATGTACATGTGCAATAACCTGGGTATATTTTATACAAGTGTAATATCTGTGGAATGACAATTAACTGCTGAGTGTGTGTGTTTGTGAGACTCAGTGGAGTTGGAGGTACTGGGTATTGTGGCATTGTGGAGTCTGATGGCATGAAAGAGCCCCCCAGACGTTTTGAGGCAAGCGGATGGATGAATCTGTGGCTGAACGTGTTCCTGAGCCTTCTCAGCTCAGCATAAAGAGAATGAGAAGGATTGTCCATGATAGCTTTCAGCTTCCCTCTCATCCTCTTCTCAGCCACTGCCTCCACATTGTCCAGTTCCATCCCAACCACAGTGCTGGCCTTCCTCACCAGCTTGCTCAGTTTGTTGGCACCACAATCCCAATGCCACCTCCCCACTCTTTCCCCAAATCTGATATGTGTTTTTCATTTAGTACCTTTTAAATAAATAACAGAGCTAGTAAAAATACTTTTAAGAGTACAGATATAAAAATTCCTCAGATTAACAGTCAGACTTTCATTAAATCTCTTAATCCCCACTGTGTACTTCCACTCACTCTGCCTTTAAATACACCCCTGATGTTTACCCAGAACCTACTGGCTCTGGTTTGTTCTCTCTCTTTTATTCTTCTGCACAGGTGTGGGGTCATGTGTGAATTAGTGAATAGGGTGATACTGGATGAGTGTGTATCAAATTATGCCGTGCGTTATTATTTAAGACTCGCCGTTTTTTTTTTTTTTTCTTGCCTATTTGTTCGGTATTCAGAATAATGGGAAGGGATTAAGACCTCCCAGCCTCCCAGCCCATTGTCTTATTATTATGAAGTATGCTGTTTCATGTGTTGACCAAATGGAGAGTCGTAATGGCTTCCTTGTTTGTTTAATATAATTTTGTCACACAGCAGGAGGGTAGATGTGATCGTTCACTTCATTTGGGCCAATTTCCGCAGCAGCTCCCACAGGCCTGGCGAAGGCTGCTGATGGCATGTAGTGTGTCGGTCCTGTGTGAACACTGAGTCATGTTGTTGGCATTTCAGCCCCCTGTTAAAGCCCACTGGAGTGTGTGAATCCTCCATGCTGTCCTGCTGAGACCAACTCTGGCCTGGCAAAGCTCTCTATGGGATTCTGGACACACACACACAGACACACACAAAGAAATATATACATTGCATATGTGCAGTCAAGCAGTCATTCATACATTCAGAAAAGAAAGCGTGTGAGTGTGTACTTATTAAGTGGTTTATTTGAACAAGACATTTACATGTAGATGTAAATGTTTATTTGAACAAGACATTTACATGTAGCATCCTGCAGATGCTCTTATCCAGTCCGATTTATAGAAGTGCTTTGTAGTCTCTATCAAAATATAATCATGCTAGTTCACTAGGTCAGAGTTCCATCAGTCTAAAAACCCAGTTTTGGGTGGTGTGGTGAAGTTTTTTCCCCCTTAGATTCGTGGGTTAATGTTACCACAGCATTATTACACAGACATATAAACACACTTTGATTCTTCCCTCAGCTGTTCTCTCATACTCCCTCTGGGCCTCTCTCTCTCTCTCTCGCTCTCTCGCTCTCTCAGGCAGACCTTAGCCTCTTCCGCTACTTGTCCCCATGCTCACTGTCCTTAGTGACTGCTCCCTCCTCCTCTCTCAGATTATTTATGGCTTACTGTTTGTTTGTTTTCTTCTGTATACACGAGTAAAAGAAAATTGTGATAAAAGCTTTATGCCGTTAGGCCCATATTGCTCTGCTTAGGGAACGTGTCTAATGACTTAACTTCATAGGGTCTTCTTCATAGTAACTCTCCCACTCCATCCCTCGGTCTGTTTTACTTCTCTGTCTTATTCATTTTTTCCCTCTTTATCTGTCATTCTTTCTTTCTGCGCACTTGTGGAAAATTAGGGGATTTGGAGTCTCACCACTTGTTATTAATCAACACAGTGCAAACATTGGACCCTTTTGTACCCGCGCAGAATTTTTTAAATCGGATTTTGGATTTAGATTTACGTTCAAGTTCACGTCACTTTTTAGTTTCACCACATACTTAAGTGCCGTGTTGTGTTCAATGCCGAATTCATTGGCTTGCAGCAGGAATCAATGTGACCTTGCCTTAGTGTGTGGGAGTCAGGCCCAAGTCCCCTGTGTTTTCTGCATGGGAAGAAGATCAACTACTTTTCCTGCTGTAAGTGTATCCACAAATTGGAAATGTAAAGTGGACGACTTCTTAGTGGACGACCGATATGGGTTTTTTTAATGGCTGATGCAGATGCCGATATCTACAGCGGAAAGCAGTGTGGCCGATATGAGGTCGATATAACACAAATTTAATTACAGTGAATGCAACATACAGAAAATTGGTGAAATTAAATGAACATTTATTGTGCATAATATTTATGTAATATTCTCTGAAGGAATATTCACTTAAGAAATTTGTATAAATAAAAATAAATACGTTTCACCGCAACTTTTGCTTGTATCTTGCTGTCTGTCGATGCCGATAATTAAAAAATGCCAAATATTGGTTGATATATCGGTCAACCACTAGTCTTTTTTTCTAAACTACTCTTGGTGTACTTTACTAGAGTGTATCAAGTGTAAAGTCCGCATACAGATGGCACGAAAGGTTAACACAGGCACATGGTTTCAAGTGATGATCCAGGATCAGGTTTTAATACAGCTGAGTATATAAAACCACATGGCAACTCTGACAGACATTATATGAACCCCTTGGTGCACCTTGGATTAGTCTGTGAGATTAGTCTGTTCCCACCTATGAACGGACAGGATAA
Source organism: Cranoglanis bouderius (assembly GCA_023630585.1). Lineage (NCBI taxonomy): Eukaryota > Metazoa > Chordata > Actinopteri > Siluriformes > Cranoglanididae > Cranoglanis > Cranoglanis bouderius. Next base: position 5,960,682 of record CM042569.1, read on the forward strand.
TTTGTTTGAAGACAACTGAACAACGTTGTGTTTAAATCTTGAGTCAGCTGACATGTTTATAGTGGTGATTCTAACAGCCTTTTCTGCTGTAATGCAATCAGTTTTAGTTCAGTTGCTGCCAGAAACTGCCATAACCCACAGAGTTGTTAAAAGCTGAGCTGCTACAAAAATGTTGTGGTATTATTCATTCTTATGGATTTTAGCTGATTTATGATCTACCTGTCATGTTCTAAACTTTAAATTGTTTAAAACAGGAAGAAATAGACTTCTCTGTGAAACGTTAAGATTGTCGGAACAGACAGAAATCATAAAGTTCTTTGCAACACTTTGAGCAAGATACCTCAGATCTCTAATCACTTTCCAATGGACTTTAATATGCCATATGCCATGTAGCCTGTAAATAACTGGTCAGTGAGACAGTTTTTGTTGTTTTGGCTCTTGACTCTGGCACATGGGATTTGAAATGTAACAATGACTATGAAGAAGAAGTGCACAATGTTCGCGTTAATTTCAGGGTAGGCGTTTCTCCATCTGGGAGCCTTTTCTCACATACAGCACACTTTAGCACACATGCACACACAAATGCAGACCTCATGATATTGCAGGGAGTTGTAAAAGTGGACAATCAGCATAACCTTAGCTTCACTTAGCTCCACAGAAACATCACCTGCTTCTCTGTACAGTACATATTCTTTGTAATCATACAGCCTCCTTTGCTCATCAAAGGGACTATATTCAAAATACGATCATACCAAACATTCCAACACATGTTCTTTCAACACATTTAGTATTGTTGTTTGCTTTTTATCTATACAACTATATACTTTAATGATTTATAATCCTACTATCCAGTGTCACCCAAAACTGGATGGGTTTTCCTTTGAGTCTGGTTCCTCTTTAGGTTTTTCCTTATGTTGTCCCAGAAAGATTTTGCTTGTCATTGTTACCTCTGGCTTAGGCCTGGGCAATGTGATGATGTAATATTGATATTGTGATAAATTACTGTATGTCACAATAAACCTTTATATCATAGATGCCAACCATATTCTTATAGCAATAATAAGCTTTGATTGGTAGCAGCTGATTAGAAGCTGAACTTTTCCCATTTCCCATAAATGCAATTTGGTTAGTTTTGGTCATTAGGTTTGTTAGTTTCCCCATCAAACGTCCCCAAAATATTCCTTTCCAGTTTCCAAAATGCAAAAGTTTTAATTCCTTACTAAGTGGAACACCAGGCCGTTTGACCAAATGCACATTATGAGCTTGGTGAAGCCTTTCTCCTTCTTTGAAGTGTGTTGACCAAATGAACATTATGCAATGGCTGAAACAATCACAGGCATCAAAAACATGCAGGTAGGTGGACTGGCATTACTAAATTGCCCCTAGGTGTGAATGTGCCTTGCGGTGCCTTGCGGTGCCTTGCGGTACCTTGCGGTACCTTGCGGTACCTTGCGGTACCTTGCGGTACCTTGCATCCCACCCAAACTGTATTCGCGCCTCGCAAATAGGGGAGCACCAGAAGTGGATACTTTTAACAATATTACTCTAATAAGCAAATGTGAATTTGTTCATTCATTATGCTAATTCTAGCTAGGTATTATGTTATTAGCAAGGCAGACACTACACAAAATGGTTTTTCATAGGGGATAAAGCATTTTATCACAAAGTAAGGTTACTGTAATTGAGAAGGTTGTTATTGTTACTAAGCAAGTCGGAAGTATGACAGCATCTTTCTTCAAAACTGTTAGTGTACAGTGGTGCTTGAAAGTTTGTGAACCATTTAGAATTTTCTATATTTGTGCATAAATATGCACTTAAAACATCATCAGATTTTCACAGAAGTCCTAAAAGTAGATAAAATGAACCAAATTAATCAAATGAGACAAAAAAATATTGTACTTGGTCATTTGTTTATTGAGGAAAATGCTCCAATATTACATATCTGTGAGTGGCAAAAGTATGTGAACCTTTGCTTTCAGTATCTGGTGTGACCCCCCTTGTGCAGCAATAACTGCAAATAAACATTTCCCGATAAATATGCCAGAGCCATATCACCCTGTAGTTCTTGCCTGATTTCCCATTGAATCTAAGCAGGATTGAGCCTGCCCAGTGCCTGGATGGGAGACCTCCTGTGGAAAACTAAGGTTGCTGCTGGAAGTGGTATTAGGGAGGCCAGTAGGTGGTGCTCTCCCTGTGGTCTGTGTGGGTCCTAATGCCCCCGTATAGTGACGGGGACACTATACTGTAAAAGGAACACTGTCTTTCGGATGAGACGTTAAACTGAGGTCCTGACTCTCTGTGGTCATTAAAAATCACAGGCCACTTCTCATAAAGAGTAGGAGTATTGTCCTGGTGAAATTGCCCCATTGGCCCTTGTCTATCATGGTCCCCTAATAATCTCCATCCCTGAATTGGCTATATCTCTCCTCTCCACCAAGAGCTGGTGTGTGGTTGGTGTTACTGGCTTTCTCCTTGCAACCCTGCCATGCACACCATTGTTGTTCAGTGTTCTCCTGATGGTGGCCTCATGAACATTAACATTAGCCAATGTGAGAGAGGCCTTTAGTTGCTTAGAAGTTACCCTGGGTTCCTTTGTGACCTCTTGCTCTTGGAGTGATCTCCATCTCTCACTCCCACCTGATTGTCATCCTACTGATTGAAAACACCTGACTCTAATTTCACCTTCAAATTAACTGCAAAAATGTACTTTTTCTCTCATTTGTTTAATTGGGTTCTCTTTGTCTACTTCTAGACTACTTCTAAATCTGATGATGTTTTAGGTCATATTTAGAAATATAGAAAATTCTAAAGGGTTCACAAACTTTCAAGCACCACGGTACATACGCATATGAGAGAAGGCAGGTCTGGAGTGAATGCTGCCATATTGTGCAACATGTCTTAATTAGTTCTTTTGTACTATCGCCGTATTCAAAAGGTAAATTATTAGCTAGTTATCATTTGAATTTCGGAATAAATGTCACCAAGGAACATTTTTTGTCTAAGTTTTCATCAACAAAATGATCACTGGGTTGGTTTGGGAAAAGGGAAAGGCTTGTCAGTGTTTTCATTGCAAATGCAGTTTCAGAAGGCTCTGAAAATGACACAATGCTTCTTTAAACACTTCCCCTTACTCTGAGCATCACACAGGTATTTATAATTAAGCTAGGGAAGCACTGATTGCACATTTTCCATTTCTAATTTGTTACCAGTATCAGAGTTTGTGTATCAGTCAGTACCTGGTACTGATCCATTACTGAGATCCTCACAGTAACCAAGCTGACTTTGTGCAAGATCCTGTTGCCAAGTTCTGCAAAACATCACACAGAAGTGTGATGAAAACAATTTGTATCCGGTATTCACGTCTCAGGTCTGTGGTGTGTCCACATGACATATGTTCATGAGGCAGAGTATGTCAATGGCACAGACAGGAAGACTGGATGTTTCTGACTAGTGTTTAGCTTATACCAATACTCAGGTCCTTAAATGAAGGACTTAAAAAAAGCTTCAGTTACACTTCAACAAAATATAAAATGCCAGGTAGCCCCACTTACTTCCCTATACTTATTTGCATGAAGCAGTAAACTAGATCCTATAAATCCCCTATAAGCAGCCCTTTTGAGTATGTTCTGTAGTGAGTGTGGAGTTGTTCAGCTGCAGTAGCAACACAAGTGTAAATGGACCTAATTCTTCCTGGTTTAGCTTCATCAATGATGCACTGAGTGCTAAGCAATCCCTTTAATCCTCAGACTTACCCTTTTTCGCACCCATCATTATTGGCCTCACTGCCTTGTTCAGCATGCTATGAAGAACCCGGCGCTTCACTTGCTCTGATACATAGACATAGGCATCTTCACCAAACACATGCTCACACATCCAGCTGAGCATATCACCAACAAATAAATCTCCCAAAACAGGATATGAGTGTTAAAAGTTCCTCTGACTACAAGCAGGTGCCATGCCAAGCCTGATCCTGACTCAGGTTCCCCATGTGGTACTGTCTTCTGTAATTAGCACAAGGGCAGGAATGAGCTTTGCTAATTAACAATTTGTTTAAAGCAACGCCTTGGGGCTGGATTCACCCAGTGGAATGGAGCTTAGTCACTGTACTCTGTAAATTCAGACAAGGAGTCCTTGGACCTCTATGCCTGCTTTAAAAATGTAGCCTTGTCTACAGCCTATTTCAACCTGAGTCACTTAATCTTGGCCCAGGTATATAGTGAATGGAGTCTTGAAGTCTTTTTATTTTGTTGAGAGAGAGAAAATGCTTCCATTAATGTTTTATTTCCTGGGCATGTGCCCTTCAAGTCTGGTTGCTAGGCAGCTTAGATGAACTCTGTTTGCAATAATATAGGCAAATTGGCAGTAATGTACTGCTAAACAAATTTAATGTCACCCGAATCAATTTGACATTCAATTGTACACTGTGTACTTAAAGGTTTACTTTCTTTCTTTATATATCAGATATGTTCTTTCATACAATCATTTCAAAGATTTGAGCCATTTCCTCATCCTTATGAAGAATATTGAAGAGTGCACACTCAGAAAAAAGGGTACTAAACTGTACTTTTCCTTGTTGCTGGGGTGGTTTCCAATCTTTTATTTATTTATTTATTTATTTATTATTATTTTTTTTTACCTTTAATGTCTATCTTTCACCAGGAAATGTGGATATAGTTTGCCTTTAAAAAAAATTTAAGGAACCATAATTGCCTGTTAGAGTAAAGCTTTAAAGGAACACTATATGCACCTTTCTAGGTAAATGATGCATAAGGTGTACCCTTGAGAGTACCACTCCAGTGACAAGGAATGGTACAGTTTAGTACCGTTTTTTTCTCAGAGTTTATGGCCCCATTTGTGCCATTTTGTCACAGCTAAAGCATTCAGCTCAACAAATAAATTAAGCAAAATATTTTTTTTCTCCCTTACTTTCCAAATGAGAATCTTATCCTTAAATGCATTGAGATGTGTGCCGCTTGTTTGCTATTAGCAAGACTATCTTTGCTTACTGAATGACCCACTGTTGTTTTGTCTGTGCCACATGGAGTGAGAGGGGGTTTGGAGAGCATCAGAGTGCTTCTTCGCCTAGTGTAATTATGCTCATTCCCTCGGTGCATGCTTACTGTGGATAAGGGTCCCCTGCTGAATCCAGGATGTGTCCTGTGGTCCTTCAAAGGCAGGAAAGTGAAAGGCAGATCCTCTGGATTCAGTGGTGCCCTATGAGATGTTTTGAACACTTAATTTAGAGTAACTCAGTTGAATCATCACGTATGAGCAGTGTAATGAACAGCATTTTGCTAAAGACTTGGGTGTGCATTTGTAAAAACGTAGTAGTGTCATACATTCAGCTTACATAAAATGATATGAAATTAAATAAATGAATTCAGCATAGTGTCACGGTAAGGCTTTCTGAAATGTCAACAGATATGTAAAAGTACCTTTATTTGAAGGTGGAAAGAATCTCATGTACTAATCATATTAAGCCTGCTTTCTTTTTCTTTTAATAAGTGAAACTTTCCTTTAGGTAGGAACACAGAGTTTGTTGTAATACATGGCTGCAGTGCTGTTAGCAACAGGCAAAGAGCCAGTGGGTTCACCAGACACGACATGGCATTAAGGAATCAGTTAGGAATCCATGTAACTTGGCTGACCAGTTCAGATCTACAAAAACAGGCATTTGCCATAACATGAAAAATAAGTACCAAGAGTATACATTAAAATGGCAAACATATTCTGGCTAGACAAGTGTATGGTACAAATAGTATAGAACTGGTTAATTAGCTTTGTGTAAAAGATTATAGGTTCCGAGAGAGTTTAATGAAATTTTACTGAAATTCATGACAGGGTTTATGCGGTAAGAAGAAAATGACATAGTAAAAAATTTCATAAATAGAGATTTACTTGGAGTAAAAAGATGGTAAGTAGAAACTTAGTGGGTAGTATGTTTGCCTCACACCTCTAGGGTTGGGGGTTCGATTCCCGTCACCGCCCTTTGTGCGCAGAGTTTGCATGTTCTCCCCATGCTTCGGGGATTTCTTCCAGGCACCCTGATTTCCTCCCCTAGTCCAAAAACATGCATTGTAGGCTGACTGGCATTTCCAAATAGTCTGTAGTGTGTGAGATTGTACCCTGTGATGTCCAGGGTGCCTCATGCCCCAAGTCCACTGGGATAGGCTCCAGGCTCCCCCATAACCCTATGTAGGATAAGTGGTACAGAAAATGGATGGACAACAGTATGATTAAAATCTGTAATCTCAGAAGGTGTAGATTTCATTTTATATAACAGTATGGCCTGGACAGTTATTCCGGCTGTAACATATATGAAAGGTTTATATTAATGCGCTCGTTGAAGTACGTTATTGTTTCTATAGTACCAGCTCATTCACATGGACTTTTATGGTGGCCACTCTTTATAATCTAAGCCTAATAATAAACAGACTTTTAAAAATGTATAATCATTGCTGTGGTGAAGTTTTTTGTTAGGAGACAATTATGTAATATTTATGGAAGGAGTCTCGGGTGTCAGCGGTCAAGGTGATCTGTAAAGTTTCCCAGCACGAGAAAGTCTTCGGGACAGAGCAGTTTACACTTTTTGGTTTCTCGGTAACATGACAAACTGCAGTTTTTGCCGTATTAACTTCAAGAGAGAGTAAAGGAGATGCTGGTAGGAGAATGACGTTATGATGTTTTTCATTGCTAACAGCAAAAGACTTGTCTCGCAGACATTCCATAACATTAAATGTAACTATAACCCATAAAAAGCGTGATGCGAATTTCATTATTAAATGAAACTGTTGTAATTGTTGGAAAATCTCTGTAGTATAAGTGGAATAACATACTTTGACCATGCTATGCAACGGCCTGTATCGCATCACCATGTGTATATTATTTGTATAACAGCAAGGTCTGATATGCCTTATTCCTGACACAACTAATAACAAAGCTAGCTAAGTTAATGAAATATACCTACATTGACTAATCTTTCTCAATCCATGACTAAAATAAGTCCAAATAAATTGTAATAAATGATTAAATAATTTATAAATATATTTATTATAAAATAAATGAAATTACAGCATAAATTCCTAAATGTTGATAACGACTGCACTCCAGGTGTAAATATCGGAACTTGCTGTTCAGCCTCAGTTCTGAATTTTGCATACATGATCATTAAGGATTCGAAGATGCTGGGAGGAAGAACTGATCTGAAATACTGATATTATAGTCACACAGCACTGCTCCACTGCCCTTTAATCCTCTCGTAGAGTGTAAGGACAATAGAAGTCCTATCTTAACTTACTCTTTGGAAGACTTTGGGAGCTCATGAAATCTCTAGAAGCCTGACAGGATTTTTTAAGAACGTAAATAATGCTTGGAAATCAACTCTTGGCTAGGGGGCTTGGTAAGCAGTTGATGAAGTGAGCAGAACATCAGAGTTCTCACTCTCCTTAGTGAGGACTGCTTGGAAGTGCGCCCAGTGCTGTGGGCGATTGTTTTCTGAGTGGAAGCTCTGTGTAGGCTGGTGGAGGCTCTGTAGCTCATGTAGGCTGCATTCAGGGCTGCGATAAGAGGAGCCTGATTATGGAAATGGCCGGCAATTAGTGGTGCACTCTCATTTGTGTGAGACCATTATATGCACATGCTGGCTGTAAGAAAACCGTTTTTATCCTCTCATACAAATGGTGGAAAAGAGATAGTGAAGTCTTCTCCATCTTCTTCCCAGCATCATGTGTTAACCACGTAGGTACACTGTTAATTCTGATTATAGAAACCCCAGAAATTTTTCAAGAACTATACACCGAGAACTGTTCAATTTTATGTAACACTACAGTATACACTCACCCTCCACTTTAGTAGGAACACCGGTACACATGATTAAATAATGCAAAGAAATCATGCAGATACAGGTCAAGAGCTTCAACAAACATCAGAATAAAGAAAAAGTGTGATCTCTGTGACTTTGATCGTGGCGTGGTTGTTGGTACCAGAAGGGCTGGGTTGAGTATTTCAGAAATTGCTGATCTCTTGGGAATTTCACACACAGAATTTATGCACAGAATGGTGCAAAAAACATTGAGTGAGTGACAGTTCTGTGGGTGGAAACGCCTTGTTGATAAGAGAGGTCAGAGGAAAATGGGCAGATTGGTTTGAGCTGCCAGGAAGGATATAGTAACTCAAATAATCACTCTTTACAGGAGGAGAAAAGCATCTCAGCATGCACAAAACATTGAACCTTGAGGTGGATGGGATACAACAGCAGAAGACCACACCGGTTTCTACTCCTGTCAGGCAAGAACAGGAACCTGAGGCTATCATGAACACAGGATCACCCAAACGGGACAGTTGAAGATTAGAAAAAAAAAGTGTCTTTTTCCAGTCTTCAACTGTCCAGGTTCAGTGATTCTCTGCCCATGATAGCCTCAGATTCTTATTCTGCTCACCACGGTTGATAAGAAAGAGTGTTTATTTGAGTTACTATAGACTTCCTGTTAGCTCAGGCCAGTCTGGTCATTCTCCTCTGATCTTTCTCATCAACAGGGTGCTTCAGCCTGCAGACCCTCCACTCACACAATGTTTTTTGTTTTTTCACCATTTTGTGTAAACTCTAGAGACTGTTGTGTGTGTGTGCAGATCAGCAGTTTCTGAAATACTCAAATCAGCTCATCTGCCACCAACAACCATGCCATAGTTAAACTCACAGAGATCACACTTTTTCCCCATTCTGATACTTGATGTGAACATTAACTGAAGCTCTTGACCTGTATCCTCATATGCATTGTGCTGCTGCCACATGATTAGCTGATTGGATAACTGCATAAATGAGCAGGTGTACAGGCGTTCCTATTAAAGTGGATGTCAGTTGGAAACCGGAAGCATTTGTTCATGTATAGACGTTCTCTGGAGGCAGTGGTGCTGTTACTTGATGTTAATGTCTTAATTTGATCAGTACCAGTCTACCACATAGTTCAAAATACTGGCCTTAAAGCCCTGATAAGCGTTACAGCTACTACTTTATTATAAAGCAATTTAAGACCCAGTATGGGATCTGAGTGGTAAAAGCTCCATTGTTGACTTTTCAAATTGGTTCCAAGTGACTGAAGATCTAGGTTATTTGGAGAGTGCTTCAGTGCCCTGCAGTATATTGTTTTGAATGTATACAAGCAGGCAGTTTAATCAGTTCACAGTGCTGATTTGGACTGTTTATAATTTTGTCATTTACCAATCATTTTGTACACTTGGGTGGTCTGGTGACAAGCACTACTCACCTAACTTCTTAAACTGCATATCTTTGCAGTAAGTGAACGTTATTGCTTATATAGTCATGCCTTGTCTGATTAACAAGTGTTCAGTAATCTCCAGCCCCCTTTCCTTCCCTCTGTTGTCCACATATTTGTGCTAAAAGGTGTGAGCATAACTATTTTTTAAATCTCACTCCCATCTCATCTCCTCCAGAAGGAATTCTGAACAATCCTGCCCAGACTTGCAGAAAGTTTGACCAATCCATCCTGCTCCAGCAGTTACTATTTTTGTTCGTACCTGCCACCAATATTTGCTAAAGAACTTTGTTGGTTTATTTTCCAAATATAAACAAATTAGTAGTTTAAATGAAAGAGACCCTGACCAAAGCAGTTACTGAAGATGAATGAACGAACATGTTAAATGCACTGCATCCTATACGCTTCCATGTTAATCAATGCGGCAGTTTGTTGTCCTGTGAGTTTCATATCTGACTGCAGACTCCCTCCCACATGAGAATAAAAACTGCTCACTTCTGAGGTTTTTTTTTTGGGTCCTATGGGTCCTGTGGGATCCCAGTCCTCAAGCACATCTCTCTTTCTGACACATCGAGTTGTGTATTAATAAATTCAGCCTCATGAGATCAACACTAGGTCCCATTTTCATTGTTGTAGGACAGTTTAATTTAAATTAGTCACACAGTTGGATTGTCGAGCACCTAAACTCATTGTAGGCTAATCCAAGTTCACTGTCACCAGAGAATTATTGCTACTTCATCTGACTTGGATTAGCTGTGGGATTCCCATGCTGCAGGTGGTACTAATTCCAGAGGTTGTTCATTAGCTGGATTTAAGCTTCGCTCAAGCCTCCATGGAAGAACAGATTATGTGCAGCACCAGGTGTTGGAGTGAGTGGAAATATGTTGGTTTTGGGTGATGGGATGGCCAGTGGGCTAGTGGTAAGTGGATAAATGTGTTAGCTAGTAGGTGGAAAAATCAATAGCCCTCATAGATCAGTTGATGGCCCAAGTGGGGAATATATTTAGCCATGCATGCGCACACAATATAGAGTTCTTTGATCACTAGGGAATGATGGTTTATTGTCTCAATGGCATTGTTCCGATAATGGTGAATGACCATTTAGCCCAAAGCTGAGTTGTTTGAACATGGAATAATCAATGCATAATTGCATTATATTGTTACTGTGCTGTTTCCAATTGCTCAGCCAGCCTCTGTTTCATCTTTCTCTGATCTTTGCTTACTCACAAAGTTCTACTGAAGACAGATCTCTCAATAGGCTGCGCATGACCTTTCATGACAATTGATTTATAGTTGATTTATTAATGTGCCAAAAATAGCCATAAAATGGCTCCACCACTTGCATTTTTCAGTATAGTCTGTTCTATTCTACCATGACATAGACCTGGTCTCTAGTTCTCCAATGACTGATGATAATACAGAACACTCCTAAACACCTGGGTCTAAGCAGTTATTTAAAAGTAAATAAATAAATAAATAAAGAGACCCCGTCTAGGGTGTCGGTATAGAAAATGGATGGCTGGCTGGAAATAAATAAAGATGGTTTCTCACAACCAGTGGCCAGGAGGATTGACTTGACTCTTACATTGTTGTTCTATTCCTTTGTTTTCCCATGTGATTTGGGGCTGTCATTACTTTCTAACAACATCATGTACTGTTTGACTCAGTCTGTCTCCTTTTACTGACCATTATCTCCTCTTCTATTCGTGACCCTCCTTATATTTTTTATGATTAGTCGGAGAGAAGAATGAAACAGTATTTAACCCCACTTCATCTCCCAGTGCCACTCCACTGTGCAGGTGGCTTGTTTATCCTTTATTTATACAGCTGGGGCTATCTCATGCTGTTACTGTAATTTATAGAACCATTTTCAACCTACACTTTGAACTACTTTGCTGCTAATTTGAGTATCATGTAAGCTGCTTCTTCTACTAGCTACCTTTCAGCCCACCATTCTCACCACTTTCAATACACACCATCTTTACACATTTTCCCATCCACTACTACCACTTCCTTACACTCTAAAAAACACTGGGATCAAAACAACCCAAATCGGGTTATTCTTAGCCCAACGGCTGGGTAAATATAGGACAGAACACATTTTGGGCTAAACTAACCCATCAACTCGGGTTGTTAATTTTAACCCAGCAAATGGGTTGTTTTTCAACCCAAGGGATGGTTTCATTTTACAAAAACTCTGGGTTAATTTTATTTCATAAATGGTTTAATATTTTTCAGGGTTATTTTTACCCTTTGAAAATGTCAAATATAAATATACAGTACAGTACCACATTATAAACAAATATGTCACTATGGTATCTCCTTTATTTATACACAAGAAGGTGTTCAGAAATGTATTGCTAGAGCTGGTAAAGTGGTGTTTATATATAGAATTTGAAGTAAATGACTCAAATAAATCATATATTTAAGACAAAAACGTCAGATTTTGATCAAAGGAGATTGCCTCTGGCTTGCTCATTGGGGATAAAGTCGTACATTTAAAATCTATATCCTGAGTTTTTATATTTCTGTAAAGCTGCTTTGGGACAATGCCAATTGTTAAAAGCGCTATACAAATAAAATTGAATTGAATTGAATTGAATTGGATGTTTAAAATATCCAAAAAACTGAGTAACCAACTTATGATCCAGTGGGCATTACAAACAAGTTAGCCAAAGTTAACTAAGATAACGGTGCATTTAATATCATGTAAACTGGACTGTTATCGCACATTTTTGCTTTTTCGAGTGTACAGTAATGGTTTTATGGATAAATACATTGATGCAAATCTTGTTTCTCCAAATAAATCTAATAGTCTGTCCATGTGAAAACCGCTACCTCCACCTGAGGCGAATTCAAACAGTCCACGCTGAGTTGATTTGACCCAAGGAGCTGGGCTGATGCATCGGGGTGGGGGAGGGGTGCATTGATTCAACTATCAGTGAAAATGAGGTTACGCAAAACTACCCAAAAACTACCCAAGACTAAGAAAATAACCCAATTAAATGACCCAAAAGGCTCAACCCAGCGTTTGGGTAGAGAAAATAACCCAGCATTTTTAAGACTGTACTGCTTGTTAATAACTAGAGAAAAACCCCCAAAATGTTTCATAAAAAAATGAAATAAAATGGTGCAAGCATAGAGAGATTAAATCTCATATGTATGTGCCCTTATAAACCAGCACAGTGGATTAACAGCTTTGATAAAGACATCAGGATTTCTTCAGTATTCATGGAGAATACTGATTTGGTGTCTGTTGCAAGGGGCATGGACCTACCCACATTCCTGTGCCCACCTCATTGTCCTTGCTGCTGGCCCAACTCTTTACGGATGAGTTGCTCTACCTTGTCGGCTTCTTTCTTTCAGCTGCTTGGTCTAAGTCTCTGTGAGCCTGGATTTTCTGCAGTTGGTTCTGGCTTATCTGCTAGGTCCTGATCCAGAGCAACAGGCAGTTTTTAAAGAATGATTTGCAAATCCTATAAATGCATACAGTATGTTATTCACAATAGAACATAGAAAAAATAACAAATGTTTAAACTGAGGAAATATACAATTTTAAGAGAAAAATAAGGTAATTTTGAATTTGTTGGCCGCACCACGTCTCAAAAAAGTTGGGACGGGGCAACAAAAGGCTGAAAAAGTAAGTGTTATTAAAAAGAAACAGCTGGAAGAACATTTTGCAACTAATTAGGTTAATTGGCAACAGGTCAGTAACATGATTGGGTATAAAAAGAGTATCTTACAGAGGCAGAATCTCTCAGAAGTAAAGACGAGCAGAGGTTCACCAATCTGTGAAAAACTGCGTCTACAAATTGTGGAACAATTTCAGAATAGTGTTCCTCAACATGAAATTGCGAAGACTTTGAATATCTCATCATCTACAGTACATAATATCATCAAAAGATTCTGAGATTCTGGAGAAGGGACATCAGAATCCCTCAGGTGGCACTGCATTAAAAACAGGCATGATTCTGTAATGGAAATCACTGCATGGGCTCAGAAACACCTTCAGAACTCATTATCTGTGAACACAGTTCGCCGTGCCATCCACAAATGCAGGTTAAAGCTCTATCATTCAAAGAAGAAGCCATATGTGAACATGATCCAGAAATGCTGTCTTCTCTGGGCCACAGCTCATTTAAAATGGACTGAGGCAAAGTTGAAAACTGTTCTGTGGTCAGACAAATCAAAATTTGAAATTCTTTTTGGAAACCATGGACGGCGCGTCCTCTAAACTAAAGAGGACTAAAGAGGAGAGGGACCATCTGGCTTTTTATCAGCGTTCAGTTGAAAAGCCTGCATCTCTGATGGTATGGGGGTGCATTAGTGCGTATGAAATGGGCAGCTTGCACATCTGGAAAGACACCATCAATGCTGAAAGGTATATACAGGTTTTAGAGCAACATACAGTATGCTTCCATCCAGACGGCATCTTTTTCAGGGAAGGCGTTGCATATTTCAGCAAGACAATGCTAAACCACATACTGCATCTATTACAACAGCATGGCTTCGTAGTAGAAGAGTCCGGGTGCTGAACTGGCCTGCCTGCAGTCCAGACCTTTCACCAATTGAAAACATTTGGCGCATCATGAAATGAAAAATACGACAAAGAAGACCCAGGACTGTTGAGCACTTAGAATCCTGTATCAGACACGAATGGGACAACATTCCTCTCCCAAAACTCCAGCAACTGGTCTCCTCAGTTCCCAGATGTATACGGTGTTGCTGCCATCAAATTCAAACCTTATTTTTTCCTTAAAATGGTACATTTCCTCAGTTTAAACATTTGATATGTTTTCTGTGTTCTACTGTGAATAAAATATGGGTTTATGATAATTGCAAATCATTGCATTCTGTTTTTATTTACATTTTACACAACTTTTTTGGAATTGGGGTTGTAAATAAATAACATTGTAATAGACCCATAATTAAAATAATAGGGATAACTACTTCAACTATGTAATATGTTTGCTGAATGAGGATATAAATATATATAATGTATATATAATGTATATGTGGTACCTCATTTAACAACATCAGATTATATATATATATATATATATATATATATATATATATATATATATATATATATATATATATATATATAATCTGTATATATCTCTATATATATATAATCTGTATATATCTCTATATATATATATATATATATATATATATATATATATATATATATATATATATATATATATATATATATATATAAGGAACCTCATTTAACAGCCTCATGTAACAGCCTCAGGTTGATTTTTTACCAAATCATTTATCATATTATTTGCCAAACTTGTTTCACATTGCATACTGTATATGCTGACTGGCAGCAAATTGATACCTAGATAATGTTGTGTAATTTTTCTGTTCCATTTGTATTATCTCATTTTTGCATAATTAGAGAGGTTATAATTTGATAATAAATGGAATCTACCTAGCACATTCAAATATAGAATCTGCAATAGTCCTTACAGTAATTTTCAGTTAAGCAAAGTCCACATAGGAGCAGTGCGGAAAAGGGTAGTTGATAAAACAGAGAGGACAGGGAGTTTTTTCTTTTGCAATAAAAGTCTGTATTTGCCCAAACCACTCACATTTTCACACACTGCTTCGTACCTTTCATCAGAGTAAGACCGTACAACAGCTTCAGGATGTGGAAGGGAGAATGGGCCAATACTATATGACAGCATGGAGGGAAAATAGAGCAAATTTATCATAGAGGAAATGAAGAGGCATAACACACAGTAATAGAAAGCGGTTTGAGGTTTGCTGGTGGTTTATTACACAACGAACCAATATACAATCCAAAATCAAGGTTGTAAGGAGGGCAGTGGTCAACGCACATCAAGCATGAAACACAAACACAATCGGCAAAAATTTGTCAAAAAATTAGGCAAGGGTCAAAATACAAGAAAGGCAATCATTACATACAAGGCTCAGAACATGTGCACACTCAAGATTTGGCAAGACTTCACAATGAATTTTAGTTTTAGTTTGCTTTATGACCGTTCATACAGAAGTGTAAGTGAAGTAATTCTGCACTCAGAGAAGGGGGACCTCTGCTAATGGGGAGGTTTAATGTCCTGGGCTGATTTGACAAGGAGCTTGACTGATTTCCAGACTATTCTACAAAGTAAATGTGTAAGTCAGCCCTGTGTTTGCTTCCAATTAAAGCTTATAATTGGAAACATTTAAATGTGAATTCTAATCATTATGTATGCAGTTATTTGATATAAAATTATTTTTTTTTAAATGAAAGTGACTCAAATTTTTAAATGAAAGTGGTTAAATTTTATGTGATATGGATAGGGTGGAATGTGGTGGAATGGAGTAGAATGTGGTACAATAGACTGTGTTATATAATATTGCATACATATTACAATATATGACTATATATATATATATATACACTATATATATTAATTTGGCATCTAAAATCACAGGTATATTTTCAACTGGGTACTTTTAAAACCCTGTCTTGCAGTGTCTTTATCTCTGGTTTCTCCAGATTCATAACTGAACCTAAATCATTTTATCCTCCCTATAGGATCCATCAGTCACCAAAGTTGGCGGTGGGCGCAAGAAAACGGTCTCCTTCAGCAGCATGCCATCAGAGAAGAAAGTGAGCAGCGCAGATGACTGTTTGGCCTTCATGCAGGGTGGCTGTGAGTTAAAAAAAGTGCGCCCCAACTTGCGTATTTATTGCCGTTTCTACACCCTGGATCCTGAACAAGCCTGTCTGCGTTGGGAGCCTTCAAAAAAGGACGTGGACCGCGCCCGACTGGACATTTCCTCTATCCGGGAGGTCCGCACAGGCAAAAGCACTGAAACCTTTCTCCACAATGGCCCATCAGACCACCTGGCTGAAGAGGCTGCCTTCTCCATCATTCATGGTGATGATTATCAGTCCCTGGACCTGGTGGCACTGTCGCCTGATGTAGCAAACATATGGGTGACTGGTCTGCGGTATTTGGTGTCCCACCCTGGAGCCTTGGCTGGTGGAGGTGGAGGAGATGGAGGAGCAGGAGAGAGAAGCATGGGAAGCAAGTTGAGGAGGGACTGGCTGGCAGCAGAGTTTGCCCTGGGAGATGAGGATGGGCATGGGATTGTGTCAGAGGACATAGCTGTGGCCACCATCTGCAGGCTATGCCCTGGAATTAAGGAGGCAAAGGTGAGACAACTGAGTAGTACAGACATGATTTCCCAAACCTCTTTACAAGTCTGTGACCAAGTTTGTGACTGTCTGTGCCATTGTCAGTATTGAAATCGATTGCAACATAATAGTTAAATGAGTAAAAATGTTACTATTAATTGAATTGTTGAATGATAAACTTGTAAATTTGAATTGTTTTACAAAATTTGAACAATTTCTAAAACATGATTTAAACTTCTGTAAAATGTCAAGGTGTTATTACAGTTTATTACAGAGTGTGCTCATTAAATAAGTGAGAGTAAAATGCATGAAAGCAGCAGGGGACCGTTCATAGGCTTAAACAAAACAAATGATATGGGTGCAGTTTTCAGGATCAGTGGCTATTCCAAGGCCCATGTCTTTGCATCACTATTCAGTCTGGCTGCTGCGCTTCACAGTGACTGGCGGAGTGGAATTTAACAGCTGCACAGACTCATGTTTGTGTGTGTGTGTGTGTGTGTGTGTGTGGAGGGGAAGGTTACTGACAGCTGAGGACAGACAAGAGCAACAATACCATGCCTCTTAGTTTCTGTGAGGCATCTGGGTGTGAGGCATCTGCTTCATGTGGCAACAGAAAAGACACTAAAGTAAAGGCACTAAAGAGCAAACAGAGAGAGCAGAAAAGAGTAGAGTCTGTGCTGCTGGCTGTGATTTGCAGCACTCATTACTGTACTATACTCTTGGATATGCTTGATCATGTCAAATTTCTGTGGTTATCTGTTATTACTGTTTGTGCAGGATTTGAGTAGAGGTTGCATTTTAAGACAGATGGATAAACAGATAAACAGTTCAAAGATAGTCCACTTTTTGAGCTGTAAGTTTTGCACTAAAGAATGTTAGGCAACTTTAGAGGAGTTTACACTCTTGGAACTTTTCTTAAAGGAAAGCCCTGGTTTGTATGTAATGTTTTATTTACATGATCCTCCAGAGGACAACCAAATAACCAAACCCTTAGGGGTTTAACCTGAACATTTTAAAACTGTAAAAATACCTCCCATATTAAAAAAAAAAAAAAAACAACATCTCTCACTATTGTTTAATGCAGTGTGTTCTTTATATTGACTAAGCTTCCAGTTGTGTTCATAACATATAGACTATAGAACTGAACAATTTTCTCCCTCTCTACACTCATGGCGTAGGTGCGTCTGCGCTTTAAGGAGATCCAACGTAGCAAAGAGAAGCTGACATCTCATGTGACACTTGAAGAATTTCAGGAGGCTTACTGTGAGCTGTGCACCCGGCCTGATGTTTACTTCCTTTTGGTGCAGCTATCAAAAGACCGGGAGTGCCTAGATGTACAGGACCTACGTCTTTTCTTGGAGACTGAGCAGGGGCTGCCGCTGGCCACCACTGAAGGATGCCTAGAGCTCCTGCGGCGTTTTGAACCCTCTGCAGTTTGCCGCGAGAAAGGTCTCCTAGGCCTGGATGGCTTCACCCACTACCTACAGTCAACTGAGTGCCAGCTGTTTGACCCTGAGCACCAATATGTATGTCATGACATGACCTTGCCCTTGTGCCACTATTACATCAGCGCCTCCTACCGCTCCTACCTGCTAGATGATCAGGTGCATGGCAAGGCTGATCTGTTAGGGCTGACACGAGCCCTACGATCCGGGTGTAGATGTTTGGAGCTTGGGGTAACAGATGGACCTGATGGGGAACCACTTTTGGGCGTTGATCATGAGTCAGACACCAAGCACCATCATCATCACCATCATCATCATCACCATAGCCTAGTCACACTGCAGAGTGCTCTGGAAGTGATTAACAAATACGCCTTTCTGACCTCTCAATATCCATTGCTACTATACTTGTGTCAGCGATGTTCCCCTAGTCAGCAGCACACTCTAGCACTGCACCTAAAGAAGGTGTTTGGAACAAAACTGTACAGGCCTGAAGGCTTGCCCATCACTCCTGGGGGACGCTCTACCACATTGCCCTCTCCTGAGCAACTAAAGGGAAGGGTGCTGCTGGTAGGCAAGAAACTACCTCCAGAAGAGGAGGGCTCTGAGGGAGATGTATCTGAGGAGGACGAGGAGATCGGTGGTGGAGGTCCACTGGCTGGTCGTCAGATGACCATTCCTGGGGAGGAGGACCTAGGAGTTGTTCTAGTGGTCCCACCTCCCCCTCAGCCGAGGCGACTTCGATTGCGGCGAGAGCTTTCAGATCTGATTGCAGTGGCTCGCACAGGTAGCCGTAACTTCTATGCTCACCGTACCAACATCCAACAGTCTCAACAAACCTCTCCTCCTTCCACTCCCTCCACACCCGGCACCCCAGGTCTCCCAGACTCCCCTAATTGGACCCTGTGCTCTTTAGGAGAGGGTGAAGCAGGCCGGCTGGCAAGTGAGAGCCCCGAGGAGCTGGTAAGCTTCACTAAGCGCTGTCTTACTCGAGTTCGACCCAGCTCAGTCCGGCTAGACTCCAGCAACCCCAACCCACAAGGCTACTGGAAAGGAGGTGTGCAGCTGGTGGCACTCAACCAGCAGACACCAGGTGCCATGCTGGATCTAAGCCGAGGCCGCTTTGCACAGAATGGAGGCTGTGGATACGTGCTGAGGCCAGCTGTCATGCGAGATGAAGTCTCCTACTTCAGTGCCCAGTCACAGGGCTGCATGCCTGGTGTACCACCACAGACTCTCAGGGTGAAGGTTATCAGTGCTCACAATCTGCCCAAACCACAGGGCTCGGGGGCCAAGGGTGAAGTCATTGACCCCTATGTGGTCCTAGAACTGCATGGTGTACCGGCAGACTGCGCTGAGCAGAGAACTCGCACCGCAGCCCAGAACCAGGATAACCCGCTGTTTGATGAGACGTTTGAGTTTCAGGTAAGAGAGAGTTTGATTCCACTGATTTGCACAGTAACAGTAATATTTTCCACAAGACATATTTAAAGACCAGCATGACAAGATGGATTTAACAGTCAAGCTATTTAAATGGCAGTTGGGATTAAGAATCAGACAGGCTTGTAATTACTGGAGGACAAAACACAGCAGGGAAGAGTTATATTATCACTGGTTCATTTCCATATTGATTGATACATTCATTATAAAAATGTTTAACTGCTTGACTTTTGTAAGAGCTTTAAGTTTAAAGTGTGAGTTGGTCTTGAAATATGGTAGAAGACGGCTTTAAAACCTTTTATGTGAATATGTCTGGAACATGATTTTTGGTAGCTTAAAGTGATGCAACAAATAGGTAAGGCTGCAAAGAATCTCAAGCATGAGCCATCAACTGAATCATGTTACACATGCACAAAAACTCACTAGCTACCAGCTGCACTGATATAATTAAATGAAAGAAAAATCCACCCTGATTGACTTGCATATTAATTTTCATCTCGTAGATTGCTAACTAGCCGAGCTGTATCTCTGCCACTGCGTCGTAATTGCAATGTAGAACTTTGACTCCAACTTTTACTGTGTCCACTAACTCCATGCTGGATTTCTCAGTAATATGACTTTGAGAATCACTGGAAAATGGTGAATGAGAAAAGAAACTCTTGCTCTTTTGTTAACAGCCAAGCCTCACCATTATCTCTTATGTTTGAGATTGCTGAATCTTTTCTCCTTTTAAATGCCAGCGTAACTAGTAATGTCCTCCATGACTTCAGTGCAGCACACAAGCACTAACTTCTCATATGGATAACAAAAATACAGCACTAACTGACAGATTAACACTAGAATTGCAAAGCACATCACAAATATTTCAATATAAACCTATTAAATGTTTTTTCAGTGTTTTCCTTTAACATAGCACTGACTGCTGTCACTGTATCTTTGCATACACAGCCATTTAAAAAAAAAGTTTTACCAATAACTTACAGTCTACACACTGTTTCACTAGACACCACAAATGTCACCACAGCCTTAGCTTTTAAAACATTTTACAAAAAAAACTGCTACTATAGCATATTGCTGAGGTAATGTCATTTTGAAATGTGAGAGTAACAGAAATATTATTGCTTAGCTTGGACTTCGCATAAACAGTTCAGGAAGATCTGAGTGAGTACCACGGTACGGCAGAGGGCCAGCGCAACTCTGAGATCTGAAACAAGACAGACTCTACGTGTAGCTCTAAACTGGAAACCAAATCTCCATGGAGAGGATGCCTGGAGTCATCCGCTTTTGTGCCCTCTACAAATTGATCATTTCAAATTGATAAGATTATGGACTTTCACTGTAAATTATTGTTATGGAAACAAATACAGAATGGGCACATGTATACTGTACATGCTGACTATAATAATAATAATAATAATAATAATAATAATAATAATAATAATAATAATAATAATAATAATAATAAACAGTTTCTCATTAGACATCCACTATAAACAACCTGTTTGGACGAATTAACTCTCAGGGGGTTGACGGTTGAAACGAGCAACTTTAGTAGTAGTGCCATGGTTCACATTTACACACAGTGATTCTAAAATGTTTCATAGTTTTCCTTTTAGTGCAAACTCAGCTACAGTAATATGGAAACTAAGTAAGGCAGGTTCATATGAATCATGATGATCATGATTCGCTCTAAAAGCACAGAGATTGTAAACTAGTCACTGATATTTGTTCATCAAGGCCTTGAGTCACACATGAGTATATGTTTTAGAAGTTACAGTCCTACAAAAAAAAAAAAAAGCTTTACAAAAAAGTTGTACACTAGCACACATGCAGATGAGTAAAACTGACATATTATACTGTATGTATATAGTTGCAATCAAAATTATTCAACCCCCATTGCAAATCAGGTTTATTGTCAAAATTTACAGACTTTCAGCTGTTTGCAATGAACAAATCAAACAAAAGCAGTTGAAATAGTTCAACGCAACAAATGATTCAAGTGTTTTCCCCAAATTCAACTGAAAATGCAACTTATAATGACTTCTCCAGTCTCAAAATTGTTCAGCCCCCTGAATAGAATCCCTCACAACAGCACAAATATGCAAAACAGGAGTTGTCTCAAACATCCCTGATGCAACTAATCAAGTGCTTCATTAGTTGCACCAGGTGTGCCTGAGCTGGAACACATTAAATACCTGAACTGGCCAGGGTTTTTTTGAGTGTCACGTTTAACTTCATGTTAGAAACATGGCTGAGTCAAAAGAATGGTCCAAAAGGTTAAAAGAAGAGATCATCGCCCTTCACAAACAAGGAACAGGATACAAAAAGATAGCGAAGGCACTGAATGTTCCTAGAGACACCATTGGAAGCATAGTTAGCAAGTTCAAAGTTAAGGGAACAGTGGTTACACTACCTGGACGGGGCAGAAAAAGGAAGCTGACAACGGCTGCAACCAGATTTCTGAGAAGTCAGGTTGTGAAAAACCCTTGAGTTACTGCAAAAGTATGGGATTAGATTTGTGCCAAAAGTATTGAACGTAACTTTTCAAGAAACGAACAAAAATATACAATGAGAAAATTAAAAAAAAACACTCTGAAATGGAAAACAGTGAATTCAGTGGCAAAAAATGTAACAAATGTAACAAACAATGTCTTCAAATAAGGATCATTCTTTGTTAACAGTTTTCTAAGCTTCCTTTTTGCTAATCACGGTTTATGAATGTGCTGCCAGAGTTTTCATTTACGCGTTCAAACTTTTCGCTTATGCTACGCAAGTTTACATTCGCCATTCTGGCACAAACCTCACGTGTGGGCGGGGCTTAACAGCGCTTTACTCTCATTGGCTAGTGAGATTTGGCTGTTTTCAGTTTCAGAGTGGTTTTTTTTTTTTCATTCTCATTGTATATTTCTGTACGTTTCTGGAAAAGTTACGTTCAATACTTTTGGCACAAATCTAATCCCATACAAAAGACCTGCGGCAAGACTTGGTGGCAGCAGGCACTGAGGTTTCAGTGAGCACAGTATGGCGCGTACTAAATGCAGAAGGTTTCCATGCCTGTGAGACTCTCTGTATCTGAGACTTGCTTACACCATGTGCATTTACCACTTTTTTTTTTTCTTTCATTTGACTTATATGCACATTCAAGCACTTTTTTAATTAGTATTGCTGTTCCACACAGCTAATCTCATAAGACCATGTGGAATGTAATCTTCCAAAATAAAATGTTTGCCAACATAGGAAATTATGCATAAAATTGCATTACATTGTATATTGTAATGCGCAGGGATAATCCAGCCTCAGAACACCAACGAAACACAAGCAACCTGGAAACCGAGAACACAGAACTAGAAAACAGTCTTGGAGTTAACACGAATTGTCAGTTGGACTAAGATACAACAGGATATGAATAAAAAAACTAATCAAGGCCGACAAAGAGTCAAAATCCTGTTTAGACGTAATCACATGGCAGGAACACAAAACACAACATGAAAACAGTGCTTGGCACGCTGAGAGAGGGAGTTCGTGATATATGCTTAGAGTAGGTGTGACTTTGCTCCTCCCAAAGAATGGTGGCAATTAGCATATATTGTAGTTGCCAGTGAGAGGGACTTCCAACTGAATAGATTTTTTTTTTTGCACTCAAATATAATGTGAAAATTTCTAGAAGTGTTATAAGCTATAATGAGGTTAATGGATTTTATAACATACGTGTAATTAAGGTAAATTGCAGTGTTATAAAGCTATAATAAGGTTAATGACCAAGACCTGTCATTAAGGATTTAGATTCAGTAATGACACAGATGTAGGTGCAAATGGACAAAACAGCTCTCAGATCTGCAATTATGGAAGCAACAACTAATGCATCTGCTAGCATACACCTTCAGGTCATAGTCAGTGTGTAATTAAGGAATGCAGATAAGGACAAGTCGTTCCTGGACCACTTAACAAGGCTGGCTTGCCTGTGAATACTCATGTGTTTGAGGATTCAACTCAGTGCAATTAAGACTGCACTGAGGATTAAATGCATCTTATTGCAGCTATGGCCTTTTGGTGACTGTTGCTTCACAATTATTAAGACGAGGTCTGTTCCACACCCACACACACACACACACACACACACATACACACACACACACTTGCACGCACGCACATACACATGCGCACTTCAGAAATTAAGTGTGGTATGATCGATGACCGTTTTATCCTCATTCTGCTTTGGCTATTTTTCATTAAGCACATTCATCATAGAGAGTGACGTATCCTTAATGGTACCCATCTCTCTGCATTTGTGTCTCCGTACACTCTTATCATTTCATTGTGATCACAATAATTTAATATTAGGCACTGTTTTTTATTGACCGTTATCTAGCATGATAAATATTAAGTCATTACTTTTAAGTGTAATAGTCTTATATTGAATGTATAAAGGTACACTCAGTTGACGTGACTGCAGGAGCGAGGAGCAGTTTTATTTTGCTTCAAATACCTTTCTTGGGTATATTCAGGAAATATTTTAGGAATAGGCGTATTATGTAGAATATGTACAAACACACACAAGCCTGACTTACTCACCTCTGTGCGTGTGCGCGCGTTTGTGTGTGTGTGTGTGTGTGTGTGTGTGTGTGTGTGTGTGTGTGTGTGTGTGTGTGTGTGTGTATTCTGTTTTCTGAAGAATATGAACCCTGCACTGATTGAGCATTGTTACTACAGTCCCATATGTACTTTGGATTTTGTTTAATGAGTAAATGAACAGGGTTTACAGCATATTGGCTTTGGTAATAAATTATGAGTAATCCTGCAATACAGGCTGATCTTGACATAAATTATTGGAAGAGCAGCTCAGTTTGATAATGTGTGCGACTTATCGTGACCCTGATAGTGCACAAAATGTATGTAAACTTTAGTTTTGGATAAAAATCTAGTTTAATACAAGCACATCTTTAGTAGATGTGTGTTTTGGTGCTTAGTATTTGGATTTATCCAAACAGTGGTTGTGTGTATGTGAGTGCACTTAAAAATCACTATAGCTGTAATATTCAAATTAGACCTCAAAACATGCAAATGAAAAAAAAAAAAAGAGCGTATTTTAATGTGCCGAGTTTTTTTGTTCAGTTTATTTATTGGTGTGTGTGTGGGCTTTAAAATCCTCACTCCATAGGTGAACATGCCAGAACTGGCACTGCTGCGGTTTGTTGTTCTGGATGACGACTACATTGGTGATGACTTTATTGGCCAGTACACCATCGCTTTCGAATGTCTACAGCCTGGCTACAGGAACGTGCCACTGCTGGGCCTGGCGGGAGAGCCTTTACCTCACGCCAGCCTGTTTGTGCACGTGGCTATCACAAACCGTCGTGGTGGAGGCAAGGCTCACAGACGGGGCCTATCTGTGAAGCGAGGAGTGCGTCGGGGAAGGGAGTACGTCACCCTCCGAAACACGGCCATCAAAGTGTTAGACGACACCTTTCGCTCTGCTGGCCCTCCACTCAGAGAGGCCACTGACCTGCGCGAGAACGCACTGGTAAGTGTGACTGGTAGATTCACGTAACTGTGATTGATTCGTTTTGCAGAGAATATACCGAAGAATCGGTGCAGAATTTTTCTGGTGTGCACCACTATATATTTTACTCTGCAGTATACATGTACCAATATAATATAAATGTATCATAATTTTCATAAGTTGGTGGAAAAATAATATGTAAAATCTGTTATGATTTAGTGAGTTAAAAAGAAGCATGTTTTCTAATCAAATGAGAAGCAAGAATCAAGATGATTGGAAAAAAACTGTATCTAACTGTATTTACTGTATATACCTGTCATTAAATATGACCTCCATGTAAGTGTATATGTAAATATCAGCTCCAAATAGGTCTCAAGCCTTTGGGTCTATTAAAAGAAAAAAAACAACAACATGTAGGTTGGTCCACATTCAGTGTCCATTCATTACTATGTTGAGGACTTGCCTTCCTGAGTCACTGATGTGGTTTATGTATGTGGTATTTTGTGGAATTAGATGTTACCTGCCTGTGCTGAGAAATCAGGCAGGTAAGATTATTCCAGATGTATAAATACCTTTCACAGAACTGCTTATCACACAGACACAGTGCCACAGGTGGTTATGGTAATTATGACACGAGGTACATGACTGGCAGGTGGAAAACTCCAGCGAGGGAAGAAGCGATAAACAATTTGATCACGTTCAAGCAATGCACGTCGATAAAACTACATTCTTCAGTACAGCACAAACCCAGTCACTGATTACATTTATGATCATACTGTTTTTCTGTCGTCCGTTGCTGCACTTAGATTACGTTCAAATACATTGTGTGGTGTCACCCAGTCAGCGTAGTACGGTTGACTGGGCTACCGTAGGACAAGAAGAGAATGCAGAAAGCCGAGAAACAAAACTAGACTTGCTGAGATAGCCCTTTAAACTCCTAGGACCCCAGTCGTCCAGGCTTACATTTTTCACTCTCGTTTCCTGTAGTTGCTAAATAATTAATAAGTAGGTCCTAAATAATATTCTTTAATATTAATAACTGAATAATAAGCACTGGCTTTATGGGTCAAGAGCTCCCTGCTTCTCTTCTGAAACTGACACTGTATCACACAGCAACATCAGAAGACAAAAACAAAGAATGTAAGATTATTTAATTACAGCCAGCTATTTAACAGCAAGTGTCCATTGACTGGTCACCACACTATGGTGAACGTGATGCTAAACATGAAAGTGATGCTTTCTTGCTCGCCTTTGCTTTATTGCATTTGGGAGTTTGTATGTGTATTTGCGAATATCCATACTCTACCGCCAACGAGTTATTTATTATTGCTCCTTTTCTGTAGAATGCTACTGCGGCGTTCAAAGAGCAATGTGGGCTCCCCCCAGTGTCCACACTGAAGCA
Source organism: Cranoglanis bouderius (assembly GCA_023630585.1). Taxonomy (NCBI): domain Eukaryota; kingdom Metazoa; phylum Chordata; class Actinopteri; order Siluriformes; family Cranoglanididae; genus Cranoglanis; species Cranoglanis bouderius. The sequence goes on from CM042569.1 coordinate 5,986,903, forward strand.
GTGCATGCAGAGTCTGGCCACAAGGCTGCAGGGCCCTGACGGTCCCCCAGGAGCCAGCCTGATCCTGAAAGACGGTTATCCCTGCCTGGAGCCACTCGCAAACCTGAACGACACCGCACGCAAGCTGCTTAATGCCTATGACACGGTAATTAACTCACGTGCCCAATAATTTATTGAGAAGAAATATCCTCAAAGGACTCTAAAGCTCTGTAATTGACACAGCAGAGTCAGAAGGGTTATGCCTGGCTTTACCGATTACATCGTTTCCTAAGATACGAATGCAGCAATTTTAAGAGGAAACGAATCTTGGAAGTCACAACCTCTCTTTAACCTGACCCATGTCTAGAGATGGAATACACACACACGCAATCCCACTATCTGTATCTGTATCTGTGTCTGTTTAATGTTCCAGATATCCAAATATTCATATCTGTGTCTGTATTCAGGTTTAAACCCGAACTGTTTTTTTTATTTCTAACTGCCCACAGCATTTTCTAAAGAATTTATTTTAAAGAACTATAAATAAATAAATAAATAAATAAATAAAAAAAAATCCGTTAGACTAATATACACCACTAGGACCCTGTTACTAAGGCAGTTATTAAGGACAAGTGAATGAACGAATGCTGTAAATGCATAGATGATAGATGGTCTTTTTTCTCTTCTGAGCTTTATATCTGACTGCTCGCCTGCATGAAAATTAAAAAATATGACTTCTTAGTTGTGTCCCACTTGGATCCCAGTCTTGCTGCACACTTCTAGTCTCAACCAGATGCCCTGTGAACATTTCCGGCCAGCTTTCTAAACAAGTTGTGTGCCTCCTGTTTGTATCTCTGTTTGTTTCTGTATAGAACACATCATCTGTTCATTCAGAATAACGTATTCATGTTCAGTTACATCCCTAATATATACACAAACATGTCTTCAGATAGACGTTGCTTGTGGACAAAAGGAAGCTAAACTTCTGAAGCTGTGACTTTGAATTTTGTATTTACATAAAGACCCAGGGGGAATATTGAGTGCTTCCTGAAGAATAAATACCTGTCAGCTGTGTGAGGCTGGATAAAAACACTTCGGCCTGAAACATCAAAATAAGACACTGCTGTTATTTGAGAGACAGTCTTTGCCCTGAATCACCTGTTGTTTAGATTTAGATTACTATAGACTACAAAATATAATTACTCACAAGGAATGGTAAATAATAATAATAATAATAATAATAGTGTACTTAATATTACTAACTGATGGGATAAACACTGGATATACATTTGTATAATTTTGTTTATTATTTAACATCAGTTACTTAATGTGTTAATATTACTTATAGTGTGTTAATACTGTAATGCATTATGCATTAAATAATGTCAGTTAAGGGAACTTGTAGAGTGTTACCAAATATGTGGAACCCTGATCACGGGTGTTTTCTGTTAGTGAGCTGGTGAGGGCTGCCTTGTTTGTCCCCCCAAACCTAACAGTACTGAGTCAGTGAGATATTTAGGGTAACATTAATGCTCGGCTCCACATGGGCAACCACCTGAAGTTATGTGGCTGATGAGCCCAGTGCTTTATTTCTCTCTATTTATAGCTCTGTGTGTAGACAGGTTCAGACACAGCACAACAGCTCAGCATAACACAGCATCTTAAACCTGTTTCAACAGAGCGAGTGCATCTGGCATAGAGATGGTCGTTTGTGTTGCTAGCTTGCATCCATCTCTTGTTCTCTTCCAGCGAGACTGTTGACTCCGGTTCATGTGGTGCATCTGAAACAGGCAGGAGTTTTGGCCTGGCTGTCTGGCTGGGCTGCATATTATAAATATCTACACTGTGGGAGAGGGCAAACAGGGTCTCTGCTTAGTCTGAGACAAGTCTACAATGTAGACTTGTCTACATTTTGTCCTCCACAAAAGTCATGTTGCCTGTATGTGTGTCCTCACAGATGATCTCAGCTAATAAACAGCTAATAGAGAATGCGGATGCTGTGCAGGAGAGGATTGCTCAGGTGCAGAAGGAAGGTGAGTTTGTTAATAGAGGGTAAATCTGCTCTGCTGATTTTGGTCATATAAGACAGTGCATGATGAAGATACATCCAAGATACGGTACATCTAGTAGTTATTGTAGTAGAATTATAAGTGAAGCACAGAATATAAACCAAAATCTTTGCCAAGCACAGGTTATGAGTTCAGTTTCATTGTACTGTGCCATCTTCTGTCACGGGAAAGGCTTATCCTGGATAAGCAGATGGAGATATATATTAGATATCATTAATCTCCTTCTCTCCAACCTGCCATTCTCTAAACACACACATGCACCTATTGCATGACATTTCTCATTAAGCCAGACATAATTTGTTTTTATTTTTTATTCTTGTGTGCAAATGAATTTAAAAAGCTGACAGATAGAGGGAGGTGCAATGCTGGTGCTCATGTCCTTATGAGGATGAAACGCTGTAATGGAACAGGATGAGTGCCACACTGCTGGTCTGGTATGAGAGAAAATGATAGAGGCAAGAAGGCAGCTTAGAGAAGAGACAAAAACTGGAGGGGATTTCCTCAAGAGGAATCATGTTTTACCAGCAGAAATAGAAACTGGCCACTGTTGGTCAACTTGGCTCCTGCACCATAAATTCCGCTTGAATATGATAATCATCTGCATGCATTACTGTATAATATACTCCTCTCTAAGGCATGGTGTTTCATGAGGATCTGGCCAAGCTGGGAGAAAAGGAGAACCTGAAGGAGCGGAAGCTGAGCAAAGCTGTGGAGAGCTTCACCTGGAACATCACTGTACTAAAGGTTCTTACTTTCCTACGTTCACTCATTCTCCTAATCTTCTCAGATAAAATGCCACCGGACTGTGTTATTATTATTATTCTTTGAAGAGCTTGTTCTTCTTGTTGTTTACTGTTATCTTTCAGCGTTCAGTAGTCTCTGTGTCAGTCACTCACAAAACAAATGATATCTCCCCCTCCCTATCCCAGGGTCAGTGCGATCTGCTGCGCAGTGCTAAAATGGACGCCCTGGATGCTCTGCGGCAGCTGGTGTTGGCCTGCGAAGCCTCCGGTCTGACCTTGACCTCTGAACTCCAGTACACACCACACAGCCTAACCTCCAGAAGGGGCAGCAGCCATGGCAATGGTCGCATCTGAGTCCTCCCGGCCTGAGAATGGGTTGGCGAATCTGCAGAGAATGCGGATAGATAAATGGTGCAATAAATAAGAGATGAGAGCCTCTTGTATGGAAAGAGAGCTTCTCTTGAAGAGTGTAGCCAGGTGATGTGATTAAGACAGTAGCCATGTGAATATATACATTAAGTACTGTGTGATAGATCCAAGGGACAATAAAAGGAAATTCCTCAAAAACATGTAAGGGCAGAGTCTTGTTTGTGATGACCAGAAATGTTTGACTCTAAACGTTTTGGTTTCTGAGAACGAAACTCTGTAGCATACCTACAATACTATTGAGTGGAGCGTATAAATTGATTAGTGGTTTTGCTCTGTGGCAAGTCTTTGTTAGGAGAATCCACTTGAATCCATAGTGGCAAGTAAAAACTTCGAAAAGCTCCTGGGTTTGCAAGGAACATTAAACTTTGACCTGTTTATTTTGCCATAAGTCAGTAATCACTTCCTTGATTATGTGAGTGCTGTCACTTCAGTGCTGTACTGACATAAGTGGTAATAAGTGGTATTACTGGAGGTTAGCATAGACGCATGCATCCCGTCTCATCCAGCATAAAGAGGAGATCATCTCCTGTGCATCCAATGTGCATACTCCTCTGGCCCATTATGAGTGGAAAATATAAAATCTTTCGCGGATTGTGATACATAATTGACATCTCCACCTACTTAAAGGTCTCATTACATTTACCGATTGAACATGAATTGCAGTGTGTGTTACTCACTTGCATTAATTGAGCTCTCTGATCAAAAACCCATTAAAGACTGAACAATGGTACTCACACCATAATATGAGTATTATATCTACAACCTAGCCAACCTCCACAATACCAACGGTTACCGGCCTAGGAGAGAGAAGGAAAAGGACTGCCCTTTCATGGTGAACGTTGGAAAGATGTGCTTTAACCTGCTCACCTAGTTAAAAGTAAGCACCAAATAACCAGCTAAAACCTGAAATGGCTGAAGAACACTGGAGCATTAACCAACCTCATGGCTAATATTATGGCTTGCGTTGTTTAACACTTAACTAACAGTGTTGTGATACGGAGAAGAGAAGCCTTCCAAAGCGTCTTTTTTTCCTCAACTGCTTTAAAAGCAGCACTGAAAGTGGACTGTGTTTTCATGTTACGATTTACTTTAACATAGTAATATAGAAATGCCAACATGTGACTTTTGACTATGTACGCATATGTATGCAGTAGATAATGTGTGTGAATAGTCAGTATTTGTGTGAATAGACCAATATCTGTAGCTATGTACGTAAATCTGTATGTGTGTTGATTATTAGGGAAAAATGTCATGAATGTGAAGAACTTTGCTAAAGGATTGTTGCATTCAAAAGGATTAAGAATGGGTGTGAATTCTCATTTCTTGTTTCCTGTTTCATCTGAATGAGAAGCCCCTTTGGATTGATCATCCAGAGAACTAACAGGCATCGTAATATATTTTCTTAGCATGAATGTGTGTATTTCTAATCATTTCCGTTCTTTCCCCTTTTACCCCTTCTTCTTAAATATCGACAGCGGTACACATTATGAAAGCTTTTTTTTTTTTTTACTGCCTTGTTTTCTCTGTCCTCTTACCCTTCTGTGTCTGTGAGCAAGGGATTTTAATTACAGTGGTGTTCTGGTGAGGAATGTCCACAGGTGAACTTGTGTGACCCTGGTTGAGTGTACATGTGTGCATCATGTTCAGCAAATGTGCTCAACGCTTCTTAGTTAACAGTTAGTGTGTGTTGGTGAGACTGTCACCAAACTCATTAACTCAAAGTTACACATCCACTCCTTAGAGCAGAGTACTGAGGCATTCCTTAATGACCTGTATGCATGATCCACCAATGGACTGAGAACGTATCCTGCACAGGATCTGCTTACCTGTAGCTGGGCTCATGGCTGAATAATTAATGCCAGTGTTAGCTTTTGGTTTCAGTTTTTTTTTTTTTTTTTTTTTTGCCTTGACACTGAATAGTAGTCAGCGGGACCCACAGTGTAGGGTCACAGTAGGTTAGTTCCACAGAGCAATGTTCATGTCTATGAGATTAGAGAAGTACTACTTGTTATGAATGAATGAATGAACAAGTAAAAAATAAATTATATTAAAAACACATAGATTACATTGCTGTGTGGAATGAAACGATACCATCCAATGAAGGACTTGAATGCAGTATGCTAGCCAACAGATGTTATCAGCGCACCTATAGGCTTTATCTCTAGCTTGTTCTCTAGCTTGTGGTCTATTTACATGTAGATGAAAATGTACTGTATCAGTCTGGACTAGCCAGATAAGCCTTGCGGTATTAAGTAGCCTGAAGGTGAACACTTCAGACGGTGCTTTGGTATTGCATTGTTTATTTACCTGTATGACCTCTCTGAACCTGCAACTGTAGTCCAGTTTGTCTTAAAAAGCTTTCCTGTGTGACTGCTGTCCTCTGCACTTGACTAGCTTCTGTTGTGTCTGCCTTTCCTCTGATCTTTAAAAACAGGTTCCTTCCCCAGTTGTCATTGTATAAACAAAGAATATTTATTAAAGGTGATAAGTGTGTTTTAAAGAAAATTAACTTTAAATCGACTTTGCTTTTATTTTGAAAAGCCATTTTGTATTCCTAAAGATTAACATATGATAATATAAGACAGATGTGGCACAGACTAAATAAATCTTTTACTGACTATTACTGTCTCTGTTAATTTTTGTACTTTTCCATTTACTTTCACACGGACTTTCTTGTCTTAATGCAATATGCTTCTATTTTTGTAATTCTCTGAGTTATCCCTTATTATAATGAGCTCCCATTTTACCCAGTAGATGGCAATGTTTAGTAGATAAACATCAGATTGAGACAGATCTGAAACCAGCAAGACAGTTAAATGCACTAACATAATAAATTTAGGCCAGAACAAGCAAGATACTACTTCCTTATTCTGTTCTGTTGTCCTTGCAAAATAAACAATATTGACAGTATATAACCATTTCTGATAGGAATTGCTCTAAATTGTATAGAAACGGGGACATGAAATGAATCCAACTATAAATACAGGGGATTGGGGAAAAAAATGGACGAAACAGAAAGCTACCCTTTGCCACAAGAAAAGCTTTAATCCTTCTTGGAATGCTGTCACATGTCCTGAATAGTTTGTGGTTTAGAAGATCTTTGATTGTGGTGGTTGATATCATGTCACTTCATAGTCTACACTCCAGAATTTCATGAATTCCACCTGGTGCTCCTCAAACCACCCTTCAATTACATCTAGCAGTGTATATTATTATTATTATCATTTTGTAATTATAGAACTATCATTCTGGAATATGGGAATATCATCAGGAAAGAGTGTTTGCACCACAGCATGCACCTGGTCCTGTAAAATTGCATCATACGTGTTGGTGGTTATATGACCATGTGAAGCAATCAGTGGAACGAATGATTTCCACAAGATGGTCGCTCAGACCATTATAGATCCCCCACAATACTTAACAGCTGGCAACAGGCATCCGTTGTCTGTCCAGATGTAGGAAATATGGCGAAAGTTGACTCATCAGACTGTATTAATTTGTCCATTACACAGAGTTTCAGGTCTTTGGGGCATTTGGCAACTATCCTGTATGGTGTGTGTCTGTGGCTTGACTTGCGACCAATGTTCCTCTTTGCAAATACAATATGTTAGCATGACTTTTGGGACTGTTGTCCATGAAACATTAAATAATTTTCTATTTTATGTGACGTATGTATAGAAGGGCATTGCTGCCGTGCAAGAAAAAAAAAAAAAAAAATCTACCAGCATTTCATTATTACAAGATATTTATCTAATTATTACAAGAATATTTTAGCGTCTGTATAAATACTTGGATCTGAGGATCCACTGCTCAATGATCCCAAACTCATTGTGGTTTAAGACAAGCATGAAGCAATATTTTAATGATTCTGCCAAGTGCTACAATTATCAAAATCAATAATGGTCGATTCAACTAGGCCATGCTAATTATGTTGCTTTTACCTCATAATAGCAAGATGGATATTTTGGTAATACCCCCATGCTTTCTCATAATGAAGAGATGACTTTCTCATATAATGAGAGGTTTTTCTTGTATTAATGAAGTTTTTTTTTTTTTTTTTTCGCAATAAAAAGGTGTTTTTCCCGTAATAATGAGATGCGGATGGTGATTTTTTTTTTCTTGCATGACAGCAATGCGCTTCTGTACTGATGTAGCTGCAATTCATGCACTTAATATTTGGCATATTTGGAACTCTGTTAGTTGCCTCATGTTGCTTTGAAATCGGACAGAAATTGGACAAGTGCTAATTCTCAAGATCTCTTTTATAACTGATACACGCTGCCACAATGCAATATTGTAATGTAATGTAATATTTACAGCTGTTTGGAACTCGGATTTTTAAATATCTTGATCTTTTATGATCTTAAATGAACTTTTAAAATAAGTGTCTTTTCCAGATGGTTTTTCAATTCTCACATTGCATTGCATTTACACTACCAGAGACTGGAAGTTGTTATTAGCATAAGCACCTCTAGGTGGAGTCATTGCCATAAAATTATTCCGCAAAGACAAGTTTGCACAGACCAACTAAGATTATACAGTAATTTCATACTCACCTTAAGTACAGAGAAAAACAATTTATGCACAGAATAAATGGATTACTTAAATAAATTGAATATACTGAATCTCTATTTGTTGGAATCACTTGGGAATCTAGTCCCATTCTGCAAACATAGAAATATTCTGAATTAATGCACTACATAGAGTAGTACATGTAAAACTCTAACTCTCTCTCTCCTGCCCCTGCACAATACTGTTAGGAGTCGTATGTCTCACAGGGACTGATGGAGCAGATGTAAGCAGACGAGACACTATGATAAGTACGCAGGTGACATGACAGGACATCGGCTTCTAATGCAGGCAACATCTGGCTGCTGCTAGTGTGTGTCAACACACATTCATCTACATTATGGTTCTGCTCAGGGCCAAGTCACTTTCAGGGATCTCAATGAATGCTACTTCCTCGACTACATTATAGCTGGATTCAGTATAGAATTAAACTAGTTACATGTAAGACTGTCAACACCTAAATATAGTAGTAGTATACTATTATAATTTATTAAAGGACAGCTCCATGATCCATGTCAACTTCAGTGTGTAAATAAACAAGACATTACAGGTAAAGCGCTAGCAAGTCAATTGGATTGATGTGAACCAAAATGACCCAAAAAAAAAAAAAAAAGTCCAAAACAAATGTTTTTTTTTATTTTTTATTTTTTTTATTTTTTCAATTAAAAAAAAATTTTTTTTGTTTTTTTGTTGTTGTTGAAATCAAGCTCCAGGTAGAATTACATTTAATCCAGACACCAAGGTTCTATTCAAAATCTTGATTATTTAAAAACTGGTTAAATAAATTATACCACTGATATTTCTTACCATACACTGTACACTATACGCGCAAACATTTGTGCACACCTGACCATCACATTTATATGTGCTTGCTGAACATCCCATTCCAGATTTAGTTCTCCCTTTACTGTTATATTAACCTCCACTTCTGAGAAGGCTTTCCACTACATTTTAGAGTGTGGCTCTGAGGATTTGTGCTCATTCAGCCACGAGAGCATTAGTGAGGTCAGGCACTGATGTTGGATGATTAGGCCTGGGGTGCAGTTGCCCTTCCTGTTCATCCCAAAGGTGTCAGTGGGGTTGAGGTCAGGGCTCTGTGAAGGCCACTCAAGTTATTCCACTCCAATCTTGTCAAACCATGTCTTCATGGAGCTTGCTTTGTGCACAGGAGCATTGTCATGCTGGAACATGTTTGGGTCTCTTAGCTCCAGTGAAGGGAAATTGTAATGCTGTAGCCTACATAGACATTCTATACAGCTGTTGCTTCCAACTTTGTGGCAACAGTTTGGGGAAGAACCACATATGGGTGTGATGGTCAGGTGTCCACAAACCTTTGGCTATGTACAGTAGAGTGTAGTATAGTTTTTCCATCTTTTTCACCTCCTCATCTCCATCTGAGTGCAGAATATAATTATTTGCCTCATCGTTTGTTTATATATGTAATTGCATGTTGATTCAGCAATAGTTGTTCAGGAATTTAAGAAAGCTGTGCCTATAACTAATGGCTTGTTCCTAAGAATCCAACTACAAGGTCTTTAAACATGAACAGACATAATCTTTCAAACATTTTTCTGTCTATAAATTGTGTGGTATGACTTCTCCGGTCTTCATAAGTCACTTACAAATCATGCCCCTCAGGAGAAGGAACACAGGCTAACTGAAACCCTTCCAAATGTTTTCCATAATGTTCATAGATAAACAGCACTAAATATATTAAAGTATTAATTTACTCAAATACTCATTCATAATTCACAAAAAGCTAAGGATATTATTATTATTATTATGTTGTTGAAATTTAATGGTCTCACAAAAAAAAAAAAAAAAATCACTGTAGTTTTTAAACCTTCAGGAGAACATACGGTTGAAGTAAATATCTCAAGTGAGAGTGACTAAGTGACTAAGTGACGATTAAATGCTTGAAACAGAAATCAGAAGCAGTTGCCTGAAGACCTTTAAGAGTCTTTAAAAAGAAATCCAGGTACTTGTGCTAATGCTAAGAATGTTAAAGTAGGTAACCCCATTGATATGTCTTAAGCAAGGCAGTTATTTGGCACTCAGAAAGTTAAAAGTGACACGTGTTATTATCAGCTTGTAGGCGTACTTATCAACAGCAAGAGAGCAATCAGTAGCTGAACACAGCTAGCGCTAAAACAGCAGAGCATTAGCAGCTGGAGCCCCTCTGTGGTTAGTTAGCCTTCCAAAAGCAGTTATGTTATGAAGATGCTTAGCCGCCAGCGCTAGCATGGTGCACTTCCGCCTTAATAGGGCCTTTTTAATTTAAGCCTGCCGTGCGACTCCGAAGAGAGCCACTTTGGGGTTTAATTACAGTCTTACTCGAGCAGCAATTTTACCGTGATTGAGGAGGAGAGGAAGGGAAAAAAGAGCAAGAAAAGATCACCTCTTAAAAGTGTCTAAATTGCATCTTATTTTCCCCTCTTTTTAACCACAACAAAAGGGATGGTGACAATAGCGCAGCATGCTTCCTCCTAAGCAGAAGTGTGTTGTGACCAATTACCAGTGCCATTATCTGGGCTCTATTAAAAGTGGCACAGGAGGACTGATGTGCCATGATTGAAAAGTTTGTCAGGCAAACTTTCTGCAGCAGTCTTGCTTCCACCTTATCTTCCAATACATCCCTTGGTTTAAAAGCTATTATTTCAACTCATTTTAGATTCTTAATATATCCCTAGTCTCTCTGAGTCAAGTGAGCTGCCCTGAACGTTTTGTAGAGTAAGGATATTTCTCTCCTCCAGATCTAGGGCCAACACTTCTCAAGTCCTGTCATCACTGCAGATTAGACACCATCCTCTTCTGAAACAAAGGTCAAGTTTCTGATGAATCACATGGGCTCACAAACATCCAAGTAAGTGTATGAAACAAAGGGGACAACCAGCTACTCTTCAGCTAATTCATCTCAAGTCTAAAAGTTGATCACTGATTGAGAGCCTGAGGCTCTTTACAGCACAGCAGTGGCAGCTAAGTAGTCTGTAAATGAGGAAGTAGGCTCTAAATGAGGAAGGCAGGACTCTGTGGTTCTTTATGTCAATCTTAAATCACTGCCCATTGTTTAAGTGTGGGGTAGAGTTAAGGAGAAAGTTGTTTGGGAGAGGGAGTGTAATTGTCTCACTGTATCAATGCGGTTGAGAGTTAGCCCCCTCCTCTGGCCCTGTGGACTGCGCGTTACCTCCTACTGATGAGACGATACCTGTGCAATCAGACTTCACACCAAGAACTATTGTATCATAATCACTCCAATTCACACACTTCAGCTTTTACATGGCGGGATTCATTATCCTCCATTTCACAAGCCATTTAGCCAGGAATCCTTTTTTTTACCCCCTAATTTAGACCCTGCATTGCTTTTTGGAGTTCTCTGTTACTGTGTTGTACTTATTTGTCCTCAGTTCAGGTCTCTTGTCTTGTCTTGTCTTGTCTTGTCTTGTCTTGTCTTGTCTTCTCTTCTCTTCTCTTCTCTTCTCTCATCTTCTCTACCTATGATGGTTGCTTCCTCCAATCTCTTTCAACATCACTCAGTGTGCTAAAGATGAGGACCTTGTCATTAGCACGCTATGTCTTTCTGCCATTTATCTTTGCTCATTATGACAAATCTTCCTTCCTTCTTTCTTGCACTCTCTCCGTCACTGTAGTACCATACAGCCAGGCAGGAGTTGTTAATGGCCCATGTTGCTTTAATTGGTTTCTAACCGTTTATGACTGAGAATCCAACTGTGAGCTTAATGAACAGGTATGACTGGGTAATTACTGCAATCTTACGTCCCCCCCAACTCCGAACCCCCACCCGCCCTCACCACCATCGTACGCACATACACACGCACACACTGACCTGGACCACACAAAGCCTAAAAGGAACCTGGGCCCTGCAGGAGTCTGCAGAAGCAGGAGGATGAGGCCAGAAGAAGAGAGAGAGAAACTGCAGAGGAAAACAAAGGAGACTGAAGACAGAGAGATTTAAATATAATAACTGGCTATTATTGGCCATTTAGTGCGGGAGTGGCATACGGAGCCCCAGGGTGTGTTTACAACAGAGATAAAACATGTAAGTCTTCATGCGAGGCATAGGTTTGTACAGAACATGAGCTGTAGTTTTGCTTAATGGTATATTGAGGAGACAAGCATTGTAATGATGAATGCTATTTTAAAAATGACAGTCATCTTCATTGCAATTAATCTTGACATGTTATACTTTCTTTCCCAAAGTTTGTGTGGCTGTTCATTAAAAATATCTTAAATTGAAAAACAACTATGTCAATAAAAGCAATCTAATTTCTCACGAATTCACATGAACTGCATAACCATTAAAAAAAATACCATTAACTGTCAGCGAGGTGGCACCTGATTTTCCTATAGTACCAAGTCATGCTCCAGTCAGAGAAAAGGACTTACCTCTCTCCGTTTACTAGATTTGTGGCGTTCTGACCTCACCACTCCAAGGCTGTTGGTGGAGGTCTGAAATGACACCCAAACACTTTCACACACATAGCCAGTATTCCACTGCACTTAAAAAAAATAAATAAAATAAAATATGTATAAAAAGGCATTAGAGAACCAGAACTCAGTCAGGTAGGTCCAAGGTCAAGAAGTATGTAGATGGCGGTAAAATACAGAGCTTAAAAGGACAAAAAAAAAAAAAAGAAAGGGAAAAAAAGAATGTTGGTTAAAAGCAGAGCCTGTGTTGAGACTCAGTGGAGCCCAATGCTTGTATACATATTTTTGCCATTTGTTTAAACATATGCCAATTTCTGAAAAATGGAAGTAACCACACAGGCAGAGTGGGAGAGGAGGAGATGAGAGGAGAGGAGATTCGGAGTGTGGAGGGGTGAGAGGAGGCGAGCCCTTTACCAGATGCCCTCTCCTAAATGATTGTGGATCCGTTGAGGGGCATTGGGCATCTTGCCCTGCATGCTCCCCCAGGATGCAATCATTGTGTGCCACTGTGTGCAAGGAGGAAGAGAAGGAGAGGGGGAGTTCATGGGCCTTTCTGCTCTCTATGAACCTCTGGCTTGACATGGCCAGGCAGCTGGTTAATTCATTAAACCAGAGCTCTAATATAAACAGCCATTCATTTCACTCTCTGACAGTATGCCGTCTGGACAATGTGAAGCGCCCAAATATAACCGCCGTACTTATGTTTATGTGTGTGTGTGCACGGGTGCTTTACATAAGGGAAATATGAAATGTTTGTGTGTGTGTGTGTGTGTATATGTGTGTGTACGATTTTTCAGAGGGTCCCTTGGGTAAATCAACAAGCGAGAGGCAAGCCAGTGCCTTTCACTCTAAACACAGAGGGTTTTAAGAGAAGCAGGAATACACTTGGCTAATTGGTAGGGCTTACTGCACGCCTTTGGCATTTTTTTGAGCAATTAGGAAGTGAAAGAGCAATGTAGTAACCTTCTCAGTATAAAGGTGACTTAAACTGACTTAATATCATCCCATTAGTATGTTTTTTAAGAGCAAAGATGATACTATAATATGGACCAGAGATGGACATTTTTTTTGCTTAACAGCCATAATTCAAAAGCCATGTGTATGACTTTTGATGTACTTATAAGCTTATAAGCTTAAATATGAAATACAACGACGTGAATGACGTTTTATAAATTTGTTCTTTACACGTTATTGAAGAATCAATGCACTGATGGCGTGTGTGTGCCATCAAACACGTCTATTTCTGAAAGTTGACGGCTTTAAAGACTCTTAAATTATAAGTTGCATCCTATTCCAATCAGAGCTGCAGTTGCAAACATACAGAGATGCACACACAAAAAGTGAGTGACATTTGCCTCCTGCTGTTTTGCGACTGTGGGGAATTGCTCAGATCATTTATTCCTTGCAGAGTCTTTAGATCCATGTCTCTACTAAAGAGACAGCATAAAGCGACTGAGCGAGAGGGTAGGATACAGAGAAAACACAATGGCTGAAGAACACCAATAGAAAAGTAATAGCAAAGAGTGAGAATGAGTAGGAAGATTTAAAAAAAAAAGAAAAAGAAAATGTAAAGGAGGGATATGCTCTTCAGGCAAAGTATGCACATAGTGAAGAATGAGCAGTTTCCCCCACATGCATTGCGGCTTCTGTATGATGGATGGTTGAGGATCCTTTGTACTTTGGAATAAAGGCGGCCTATCAAGTGACACGTTGACAGTGGGGTGACGAAGGACATACAGTATACAGACACAGTGAAATGAAATAATCAACATAAATTTGGCCTGGTGGACAATGCTATGTAAATCCCCTTAAGCCTCTCAGGCCACCTGATTGCCACACATTCTCGTGTCTACAGTGTAACCCCACATGCTCTGGTCAGGGGGAGACGGGGCGTCTGGGGACGAGGAGTGCTGGCCTGCGTGGTCGGCTTGGTAAACACTGGTTCCTCTCTGCCCTGTTATTACTCCTCTCCACCGTCTCTCTCTCTCTCCTTCCCTCTCTCCCGCTGCCTAGCCCTGCATTCCTTTGACAAAATAAGCGCTGGCTTGAACAAACACAACACCAGCAATTAATGGTTGCAGTCCGCAGTCCGTGCAGAGAGGAGAGCAGAGATGAGCGGGTTGGTCGTGATCGCCATCCTTCTGACCTCCTCCCCTTTATCCCTCGCATCTTTCTTCTTCTTTGTTTTGCTCTCTGTCGCTCAGTTGCCTGTATCACACCCCTTCACTTTTATGTTGTTGTAATGCACATTCTTAAACTCCAGCTCAGGCAGTGCACAGTGCAATTTCTGCACCACGTGTTTCTCTGCAGAACCCTTCTCTTTTTGATGGTGGATGTTTGTGAACTGGTAGTCATGCAGAGATATGTTTCTTGCTGCAACTATAGGACCACCAACAGAGTCAGACTCTGGGTCTTGCCACGAAACCACAGCCAGCATCATAAACATTCAGCTTAGTCAGGGGCCTTGCTATCCAATCTGCAACTGTGTGTGTGTGTGTGTGTGTGTGTGTGTGTGTGTACGTGTGTGTGTGTGTGTGTGCTTGCGTGGGGTCAGCAGGTCACAATGCAGCGTCACTCTGATACCTTTTGACACTAGCCTCCTTCCTCGTGGCCCACTCCTGTAGCACTAAATGGAGGATGAAAGCTGTGCCCTCTTTTCTCCTCCCTCATTGGCTCTCTCCCTCCCCCCCAGCCAGCGCTGTCTCCGATGTGTTTATCTTATCATCAAGCCTCTTTATTGGTAAATAAGGCTTGGCGGCCCGGTCGGGCTGCGCCGCTCTCTGGGGAAACTAACCAGTGCTGATGGGCCGGTGTAACCATAGTGCTCTGTGTTTAGGCTATTAGAACAGCCTATTTACAATCTGGAGTTTCCTATTGATTATGTCTGCCTCGAATTCTGTTTACCAGAGAAATAAATAACATATGCGTCTCTTCCTCCCTCCCTCATTGTCTTTCCCTCTTTGCTCCTTGCATCCATCTTTCGACCTTTAATCTTTTTGTGTTTTCACTTCATTCCTTAGTTTTTATGCAGCTTATTTTATTTCCTTGCTCTGTCTTTTCACTTCTTTTTGTATTTTTGCTTGTTGTCACATCTTTATTCTCATTTCTGTCCTCTGTTTATTAATTATTAATGCAGTTCATTAACACTGTGCACATGCCTAAATCTAACCCTAACCCTAACCTTAACATCAGTAACCAATAGGAAACCCTTTGGCTCTTTTAGTCTTTTAGTTTTTTAGTCCCTGCTGGGGACCGGCCAAATGTCTCCACAAGGTCAAACCTGTCAGATATAACACACACACACACACACACACACACACACACACACACACACACACACACACACACACACACACACACACACACAACGTGGATCTCATGTACTGACATACTTCTTCTTTCAGCCACTTAGAAGCAAGATGATGGCCAAACACAGACTCGAATAGAAAGAGACATAGAGTAATGTTACCACTTGGTATAATCTCTCTTTCTCTATCCATGTGCTTCTCTCTCTCTCTCTCTCTCTCTCTCTCTCTCTCTCTCTCTCTCTCTCTCTCTCTCTCTCACACACACACACACACACACACACACACACACACACACACACACACACACATAAACTTTTAAACTTGCCATGCCGTGTTTCCTCTCATTGGTAACAGAACCCTGTGTTAGACAACCGAGCAGGGTATGTGTCATTCGTTCCGTCCTTCTCTCCCTCCCTCCTTCCTTCTACCTCACTCCCTGATGCTGATCACACAGATAAAGCTGCAGATAAGGCTCCTGCTCCTGGTCTGATGTTTGTCGAGGAGAGCAAGCCATGCTCAGTGCAGATCACAATCCCACTCGTTCACTTAACCCTTTAACTACAGCGTGCCTCAACAACGCTTTACCCATTCAGTACAACCTGCATTTTCAGTCCTTTTGCATTTGATTTGATAGACCAGTTTGTTGTATCGCGCTCAATGGACGAACTCGGATGGTCATGTAAGCAGAGTTTGAAATGATCTCCAGCCAGTGTGCATAGTTGTTTTTCCACATTTAGTAATCATCCAGCATTTTACCAGTAAAATACCAACTGTCATTCCAAATGTAATGGGATACAATTAAAATGAGCAAATTATAAAAATTATTAATATTGTGTTGTAGAATCAAACATACAATTTATCACTGCAGGATATTGTACATGCAATCACTCATAGGGCTACACAGGGATAGCCCAGGTTCTTAAATTACCTAGATACTTACATAGGAGGGATGTAAGCAAATGCAAACAGGAATTCAGCTTTTACAGAAAAAATGTGTTTTAAATGGATATAAATACAGATAGGATAAAAAAAAACAAACCAAAGGTTTTCACTTTCGTAAACGAGACACAAATAAAGGCCATATTTATTCATGTGAATGTATGGCAGCCCTTAACAACGGCCTGGTCACGGCCGCAGTGATTTAAATTATGTTACTAATTTGTTTATACTGCATTTTGTTTATACTGCAAACGTATAAACAAACAGTATAACCAAATTTGTTAGAAAATATCGACAGACAGGTACAAACCAGAATAACTGTGTGAGTGGGAGTTAAGACGTTCTAGCGTACATCCGTAGTCGAGACGAATTCTGAACTGCAGTGATGAGATGAGAATATACTGAGAGTGCTGACATTTGTACCTTTGAGCTTTTTCTCTGAGCTTTCCTGGGTTTCCGGGGGGCATATTGGTAGGTTTAAAATTTAATAATAAAAACAGAAACAAACAAACAATCAAACAAACAAACCAACAAACCCAAAACAAAACCGAAAACCACAAACTAACCAAGCAAAAAAAACTCCATGCCCACCTTGTGCTTAAATACAAATACAGATACAGATACAGATATGAATACATGAAAACATATTGATGATTATATCCGAATAAATACAGTTAAATAATTTTAATAACAGTTAGATAATCCATCAATATTAGAAACCCAAATTCTGGGCATCACTAGATACTTATTGCATAGCAATAATACAGCAAACCACATACTACAGTTTTAAATAGCACTCTACTATATGAAGTAACAAATGGTGGTACTACTTTACAAACCTCAAACCTACAGCACTATAATGCCCTCAGTTATGACCAGCACTGTTACATTACCTGGTAAAGATTATTAGTGCATGTGTGCTACCCATGCCTGTTATAGAGAGTGCATTAAACTGATTAAATATGTTCTCACTTCACTGGAACTAACGTCACGCTAATACAGTAAACCTAACCTGATTTGAGTCAGAGTGACAGAAAGGGAGTCGACCGACGACACCAAGCTTAGCCAAATGCAAGCGAACAATTGGCACGATTGCAGTGTTGTCATAAATGGAACTAATTTGTGTGAGCGTTATTAGATTCTTATGGCCACGTGCAATATATATTTAAATTTGCATGTATACAATTACAGTTCTTGAGCACACAACTGAAAAAGTTCTCCATGTGGGCCTGCCTGTATAGAAACTCGATCCTGTTCTGTGACTTCTGGTCAAAGCAAAGCTTTTCCACAAAGCAAACACAATTTGAACAATACACTTGTCCACTTCAAACAGTCTGGTTTATACACACCTGACCCAGAACAATGGAGTTATTTATGTGAGGTGAAGAGTGGTTTTGTGCTGGGCTGTTGGGTGGAGAAGGACTGTTCTGTGAGCTAAACAGAGCGCACCACTCTCTAAACACCAAACATAATAGAGGCTCTTTTTGAGGTTATCTTAAATTTGAGAACCAAATATTGTGTTCCTGCAGAGAATAGTTAGGAGTTGGGATTTTGTTATAGACCCCTAGAGGGAGCAAGAGGCTTAGTAACAGGTCCGGAGCCGTTCAGGCTGTTTGGTTGGAGTGTCAAAACTATGGCTGGTCTACATTCCCCAGTGTGTTTATGGGTGTATGAAATTGTGTTTTGGGGTTTTATGTTGAATAGAATGTAAAAAATGTGAGTTGTGCTAAATTTCTCTATTTAAGTTGTGCACTGACTTATTTAAACTTTTTTTTGTTTTTTTTTTTCAATGTGAGTTGCATTAGTGCTGGGCTCTGTATATGTGCTCTGGCTTGAGTATGTGTATGTTTTGATTGGCAGACCCTGAGGTGTTGTGCTGTGAAGGATCCATCAACAGTACTGTGCTGTACACAGGAAAACGTTTGGCCCTGACAGACACACACCACTGATAGAGCATAAACAGTGTGTGTGTGTGTGTGTGTGTGTGTGTGTGTGTGTGTGTGTGTGTGTGTGTGTGTGTGTGTGTGTAGGTTTTACTTTATTTGGTCACCCTCCAAACTTCCAGCCTAATTACTGATTGAGGCAGAAATGGGGAAAATGCAGTCAGAACCTTATTTTTTCCATTCCTGAATGATAATAAAGATATCTATACAGAAAAAAAACACACACACACTTAAATATAGAACTGTTCAAATTCTCTGCTTTATCTCTCTAAGGGAACCCTTGAAGGTTCTGTGTAAAACCCTACAAGTGGATGTTTCTCTATCAGAAAGAATTACAAATAAATATGCTTTAGGAAGAAAAGAACCCTTATCTTTCCACAGAACCCTTGAGAAGCCATTTTTTTTTAAACGAGAGTAGGTGTTTAGGGATGATGTACAACAGAATCCATTGTTTAATACATTGTTCAGTTATTAATCCTAAAGCATATTAGACATTAACTTCTACTCAGTAATTGATGTGATTAATGAGAAAGGCGTGTTATAAGAGTAAGTCTGGACCCCCCAATGGTTCCTGGGAGTTTAGGTTATTAGTCCTACACACACACACACACACACACACACACACACACACACACACAGCTGATTTCTCTGCTAATCAATTTCCAGTACAGAATGTCTCACATATGAGACAAAAGTTAGCACCACTGGTCTGTGAGTGTGAAGTCATGTCTTTTTCAATCTCCATGATGTAAGACAAACGCAAAAAAAGAGAGGTTGTAGCTTCTCAAT
The DNA here is from genome assembly GCA_023630585.1 of Cranoglanis bouderius. Classification (NCBI taxonomy): domain Eukaryota; kingdom Metazoa; phylum Chordata; class Actinopteri; order Siluriformes; family Cranoglanididae; genus Cranoglanis; species Cranoglanis bouderius. The sequence continues at coordinate 6,006,117 of CM042569.1, forward strand.
CATAACATTGTCAGTTGCATTCCTGAAGATGACCATCCAGTGAACTCACTTAAGCACAGCTGAGATTTCGAGCTGGGATGCAGCGCTCATCCACTGCGCACTCCTCACATAAGTAACTGTTAGGTTATACCAGGCTGGTGCCGTTGTTTTCCATTGATGTCTCGTGTCCTTTTCACAGCCACACAGACATGACAGGAAACAAAATTATAGACTAATCAAAATATATAACCCTGTAAAATAGTACCAGTAATTACCACCCTAAGTATAGGAAAGCTTTTTGGGCTCTGTTTTTATGAGTGTGTTGAGAAGGCGTGTTGCATGTGTATGTTAAGAGAGAAAGTGGGACGGGTGACACTTTGTGTCCAGAACTGGAACGCCTCAAAAAACCAAACTGACCTACACTAAACTTTAACCTGATTCTCCGACCTCTGTTTAGTTCCAATTCTGAGACCATAATGCCCAGGCCCAGACTGCCTTGGAAAACACTGACCTGAGGTCTGTTGTGTCTGCTTGGTGGTCTTCCTTTTAATTCAGACTCTCTGATCTCCAGACTGACCTTTCCAGCTATACTCTATTGCAGAGGTTGCAACTCTATTGCAATCATACAACAGGCTCATCCAAGAACCTCCACCCCCATATAAACAATATAATCCCTATGAATTACTGCTGAATTAAGAATGAACTAGAGATAGCTGCAGCTGGAAACAAATGGAGCTGTGAAACAAGAGTGTAGAAGAAATATTTCTGGCAAAATAAGAAATAAAACATTGAAAAACTGACATGTAACTTCCAATAGGTATGGTATGTATAGTAGTAGCAAAAGAGTGACACATCATCAGTGCATATATAAAAACATTCTAAATATTAAAGGAATCTCTTCAGTCGGGCGAGAGTGTCCAGTGGCCCCTGATTGTCTGTGCAGTGTGGTTGCCCGTAGTCACCACACTGGGCCATCGCCCCTGGCGCCTACTCTCAAGGCCAGCCTGGGTCATAACTGCAGACGAGAGCAGGACCAGAGCCAAAGAGCGACCCGCATGCTACCCAAGCTGACCACATAAAGATGGAGTCGGTTTCTCTTAGTGCCCACATGGAAATGGGCTCACAGCAGCCGCAGACACGAGCAGCAGCGGCTCTCATGGGCCTGGCTTGGCACTGCTTCTTTTCACCAAATAGCACAGTGTGTGATTGACTACCCACTGTCCGCAGGTTAATTACAAAAGACAATTTTGGCAGCAGGTGCGTATGCGTGAGTATGTGTGTGTGTGTGTGTGTGTGTGTGTGTGTGTGTGTGTAACTGTCTAGAAAGTTTTTTCAGACCCTAGTTCACAGAACAGGCTACACAGCTACCAGTCCAGGCTCTTGTTGTCTCAAAACTGGACTATTGCAACACACTACTCCCGGGCCTCCCAGCCAGCTCCATCAAAACCCCTTCAGATGATTCAAAATGCAGCAGCATGCCTCGTCTTCAACCAGCCCAAAAGAACCCATGTCACACCCCTCTTCATCTCCCTCCACTGACTTCCTGTAACTGCCCGCATCAAATTCAAGGCCCTGATGCTCACGTACAAGACCTTGTCTGGAACAGCACCTCCATACCTCGACACTCTCCTTGAGGTTTATGTTCCCTCACGTAACCTGCGATAGGTTCATGACCGACGCCTGGTAGTGCCTACTCAGCGAGGCACTCAGCCCCTTTCCAGAACCTTCAAACTGACTGTCCCTCAGTGGTGGAATGAACTTCCAACCTCAAACCAGACAGCAGAATCTGTCACTATCTTCAAAAAACGGCTAAAGACCCACCTCTTCCATGAACACTTGACTAACCCCTAAACCCCCCCCCGCCCCGCATTATTACACCTCTACTCTGCGCACTTTGTTTCTCTAGAACTCAATTAAAAGTCTTGTATGGTAGCACTACTTGTATGTTCTCCGCCTGATATATATCGCTTTGCCTGCATTTCCTCATTTGTAAGTCGCTTTGGCTAAAAGCGTCTACTAAATGATTAAATGTAAATGTAAATGTAAATGTATAAATCACTCGTGTTTATTGTCTTAAGAAAGCCCTTGTTTCTTGTTACACAAATGTATAAGTTCTCAACCAGGACAGTTACAATATGCTTATGGCCTTTCAAGTAGAGCAGTAATATGTAAATGTCACCCTGTATAATATTTTCTTATGGGTTAATATGCCAACATAAATGGTTCTAATGGGTTAACAGTGACCCTTGAGTGGACCCTTGATGGTTTTCTAATGGGCTTCAAATATGCCCTACACTGGTCTGGAGGTCATGTGGTATGAGGCTGTGATTTACTGGTCATTTAATTGATCTAATGGACTTTTGTGATATAAGGAATGATCCTGTATTTCCTGTTACAAAGGAAACAGGAAAGCACTGAAGTACAGAATAAATTTTTATCTAGATATCACTGGTAAATATTCCATTACGAGAAGAGTGGTGAAATACAATTCAAAGACACCCATTTCAGACCAGCATGTTGCATAGGCCCCTTAGAGTGGCCTTCAGGCAATATCAGGGAGATATCACTCTTGGCTTGTAGCAGGGAACTGTAGTAGCTGGAGGTGCCTTGCCTCTTATATAAAAATTGTAATAAGTTTATGAACCATCCGTGGTGCTGTGATATGCTGCTGTTTCTGCCACATTCATCTTTAGCGTAGTTGGGGATTTGCTGTTGTCTAATGGTCCCTGAAGAATAGTATATATTTTGGGAATGCGTCTGCTGCACCACTGGTTGCTCTCAGTGAGGCTAACCATGAATGGGCACACCTGAGCAGTTCTCATGTAAAGCAGAGATACTCTTTGACTTTGTGCTGCCCTAATGATTGATATATAATGACATAGTGATATAACCAATACCCGACTCCAGCCCCAGCATTAGCAGTTAGCTAACCGAGCAGGCTCATTAGGCTCTGTAGTGGAAGTCGGTCAACCACACTAGTTGTACCTAGTCACCAGCCCGCTGGTTGGCTAGATGGGGTATGTGAATCTTTCGGAAGATATAGCACTGATGGAGAACTCACCCTGGCAGACAGAATGAGAGGCAGGTTCTGCAAGTTTGTAGAGATAACTAGCAATCAGTACCATGAGTGATAGCTAATATGGCCAGAAATGCTAAATATGGAATGTCGACTCTAAGCTTGCAGGTAACATGGAGTTCTGTTGTGTTTAACTAGCACTGATAATGCACAAAAAAGCGCTCACTGGGGAGAAAAATGAGTGGAGGCTTTTACCAACTTTGCAGGATAAGTTAGCTGTCCTATTAAACAGAAAATAAAAGATACTAGTAAAACTAGTATCTTGAACATACAGGTGCATTTCAAAAAATTGGAATATCGTGGAAAATTTAAATTTTTAATTCAAAAAGTGGTACTTTCATATATTCTACATTCATTACACATAAAGTGAAATATTTCAAGCCTTTTTTTGTTTTAATCTTGATGATTACGGCTTACAGCTCATGGAAATCAAAAATCCTGTATCTCAAAAATATTAGAATAAAGAATTTATAATACAGCAATGTCGACCTGAGAAGAGCTCTAATCAGTTAATTAACTCCAAACACCTTTTTACTCAAAACACCGTTGCTCAGTGGTCCAAAGTCCTCTTTTCAGATGAAAGTAAATTTTGCATTTCCTTTGGAAATCAAGGTCCCAGAGTCTGGAGGAAGAGTGGAGAGGCACAGGATCCAAGTTGCTTGAAGTCCAGTGTGAAGTTTCCACAGTCAGTGATGATTTGGGGTGCCATGTCATCTGCTGGTGTTGGTCCACTGTGTTTTCTCAAGTCGAGAGTCAATGCAGCGTCTACCAGGAGATTTTAGAGCACTTCATGCTTCCATCTGCTGACAAGCTTTATGGAGATGCTGATTTCCTTTTCCAGCAGGACTCTGCACCTGCCCACAGTGCCAAAACTACTAGTAACTGGTTTGCTGACCATGGTATTACTGTGCTTGATTGGCCAGCCAACTCGCCTGACCTGAATTTTGTCAAGAGGAAGATGAGAGACACCAGACCCCACAATACAGACGAGCTGAAGGCCGCTATCAAAGCAACCTGGGCTTCCATAACACCTCAGCAGTGCAGTAATTCGTGCAAAAGGAGCCCTGACCAAGTATTGAGTGCATAAATTAACATACTTTTCAGAAAGTCGACATTTCTGTATTATAAATTGTTTATTCTAATATTTTGAGATACTGGATGTTTTATCTCCATGAGCTGTAAGCCATAATCATCAAGATTAAAACAAAAAAAGGCTTGAAATATTTCACTTTATGTGTAATGAATATAGAATATATGAGAGTTCCCCTTAATTAAATTACGGAAAAAAGCAAACTTTTTTTTTTAGATGCACCTGTAGACAATTTCAACTAATATTTCCCTTTATTTGATTGTTTTTAAACAAGCTGACTTCTACATATTTTTACTCATTTCAGGATTTTTTTTTCTTTTGAAATGTTTTTCTGTTGATAAACAGGATTGCTTACATAAAGTGTTTATTTCTAGAAAGAATCAAACTGATCTGCCAATAGAATAAGAAAATTGTAAGCTTGATTATAGTAAATATATCTAGAAATAGGCTTAGAGGTCTTATATTTGTTATATACTAATCTCACAATGAGAAATATTAGATAATTTTTGCTTTATTCAAGGAACTATACATATACAATCCACTTTAATAGGAACACCTGTGTACCTGCTCATTCATGCAGTTATCATGTGGCAGCAGCACAATGCATAAAATCATGCAGATACAGGTCAAGAGCTTCAGTTTATGTTCTCATCAAACATCAGAATGAGAAAAAGTGTGATCTCTGTGACTTTGACTGTGGCATGGTTATTGGTGCCAGATGGGCTGGTTTGAGTCTTTCAGAAACTGCTGATCTCTTGGGATTTTCACACACAACAGTCTTTAGAGTTTACATAGAATGGTGTGAAAAACAAAAAGGTCAGAGGAAAATGGCCAGATTGGTTAGAGCTGCCAAGAAGGATACTGTAACTCGTGTAATCACTCTTTACAACCATGGTATATATGTATTGTGGTTGTATGTTGGCTGCTGTGTTGGTTACTGTGTCATGTATTACTTGGTAACTTTGTTGGAAGGTAACTGTAGCTGTAATGACAGCTAAAACTGGCATCATTCAAAGGTCAGCCAAAGTTCAGCCCATGTCCAATTTTCACAGTAAATGGTACTGAAGCTCAGTCTAAGTGATTTGTCTTTGCTGGGGCTGGTTTGCTGTCACCAAAAACTCTTCCACTACTGGCTGGAGAGTGATGTGGTGCTACAGGGGCACAGGGGGTGTGAGATCAGAGTACATGAATCAGCTGGAATTGAGGGCAGTCCACTTTGTCTTGATTTAAGTACTGTAATGGTGACAGGGATGTTCATGTGGCTCAAAACCAAATACATGTACATTCTGTATGTGCGTTTGCATCTTGGTGTATGTTTTGCAGTACGTCTTTGATACTAAGCAAGCTGCAAAATGGTGCATTTGTGTCCCCATCCCTGAGATTTGCAGGGGCAGGGCTACCTGCAGCACCAGTCTGTATGAACATTAGGGGAAGTGGGAGGACATCAGGTGATCTGCTAGGTGTCCATAGATACAATGCATGGCTCCTCCCTCAATGATCAGGCTGGTTAAAGTGCATTTTATGGGAAGTGTAATGATGAATTTCAGTATGTGAGTTGTGATGAGGAAGTGTGTGTGTGTGTGTGTGTGTGTGTGTGTGTGTGTGTGTGTGTGTGTGTGTGTGTGTGTGTGTGTGTGTGTGTGTGGTGCATCTTTGGCACAGGAAGGGAGCTTTGAGGGATCTTTATGACACCATTGTAAATACCAGATCTGATCGTTTAAGATAAGCATGTGCAGGAGGATGATGAGGAGTAGAAGGTGATGTAGATAACCATCTCTGACAAGCCATTAATGATTCTGACCTTTGTGAACAATCTTATATGAGGCTTGTGGGTGTGTATGTGTTCTTCAGTGACTGATGAATAGTTATCTGGATTTTTATCTAAACTAGATGGCTAGACCTGGCATCTGATGACTTTTTGTATATTCCTCACTGATTTCACCTATGTTTACTTTCACTGGCCCACTCATTCTGTGTAAAATGGACATTTACATAGCTCCTTTACATTCCCAATGATTATAAATTATTTCATATCAATTAATGAATTCCTTCTGAAATAAAATTTTGATCACGGATGTTGATTTCTTATTTATGTGGATTTTAACAAGCACTTATTTATGATGAATGTAGTCTCACACTCACCATCTTAAATGTCTTTAACAGATTAATGTCGTGAACACCCTGCTTTCTGATTCCTTTTGAACAGACCGGTCAATCACTGACAGTACGGACACTCAAGTGGTAACATCAGACAGCACTCTAATAAATACTGCCTGCTTCTCATATTCAGTAATGTGAATCTATGAATAGTAAGTGCTGATAAATAAATAATTCTGTGTTCTGAAAATTAGACCAATAAACTTACTGATACATTATTGATATTTCAGACCATTAGTTGCTTTCTGTGTAGGTGGAAGGACTTTAGGCAAACCTAAACCCACAAGCAGAGAAGTTTAAATTAGGAGTGTAATTATTATGGCAAGACTTGCAAGTACCTCACTGTTTGATTGGTTGTGATTCCAAATAATAAGAGAGTGAAGCTCCTCTCTATAGATTTGCTCTGTACATAGCCAGGTATCCACATCCCAACTCTGTTAAATTGATTGTCTTATCAATTCCTTTACTCTCAAACCATGAAGATGACGGCTATAGGGCAAAAGGGATAGTCAGATGTTCATTGTTAATGCTTACTTAGATATGATGCAGATGGGTTAAATGTGACTCTAATTACTATCTCATGTGGGTCATGAATAGCATGTCCTTGATCACTTAATGACCTCTTTAAAGGCATAACTCATCAACGGCTTTTTGACAGCCCTAGCGTGAGAATGAGCTTTTTATAAATGCCATCTTGGCTCAAAAATGACATCCATAAGATATTCAGCTCACCTTTATCATTACTTTTTAGTGGCTGTTTAAAAACAATAATGCTGTAAAGTGCACGTTTATTTTTACGGTTGCAGTAAAAATAAAAAGCAGCCGTTAAGTAGTGTTAAATGACTTGGCGCTCTCTTTGGCTTAATGACTCGCTTTTGTTTTATAGTGGGAAGGCATATGACTGTCATCAATAGAGTGGTAGGACAGTCCACATGATGTTTTCCCACACATTATGATTTTAATAGGGAATTAAATGACAGACAGAGACTGCAACAGGCAAACAGACACGCCATGTTATCACAGCCAATGACCTCATCGATTCTCATTGCCTGCCTCCCCCATTGACTTCCATTCTAAAATGAACGGCTAATGAAAGCTCATGAAGGAGGCCTGGTCACTGTTGATCTAATTACATGTGCACAGTGTAATAACAGCTAACATGGTATGTCTTAATAATGCACTTAACGATTATGATGCATCGTTAACCATTTCTATGTAGAGGGACTAAAATAGCTGCATACCCTAGTTAGGGTGATACATTTTGTATTATAGCTTAATTTGACAATGTACTGTATGTCTAGAATGTCCTGTTTCTCTGGGAACTTTGTGCACTATGTTTGTTTGTTTATTTATATATTTACTGAAGTACACTGCAGTTACTCCCTGGTTTCTTCTTCAGATATACACTGGGTATAGAAAAGAATCACCCCTCTTTAAAATAATCACATTTTGTTGCTTTTCAGCCTGATATGAAGACGGACACAGTTTTTGTTTTATCCAGATGTATTTACTCAGTGCAACTTATAACATCCAAGTGAAAGATATAACACCAACATGTCAGAAAAAAAAAACAAACAAACAAAAAAAAAACAGAATCACTGAGTTGGAAAAAGGATCACCCCCCTCCTAAAAATGATTTTTAAACTCAATAAGGTGTAGCTAATCACCTTCTCAATGGCACACAAAGCCATTTGACTTTCAACTCATCATGAAAAGAGCTTTCCTGGAGCATTTTGTAGTGCAACTGAAGCAAACAATCAACTATGGGTGGCAAGGCACTGTCAGAAGATCTCCGGGATAAAGTTGTGGAGAGGCACAAGTCAGGAGATGGATACAAAACAATTTCCAAGGCTTTATCAATGCCTAGAAGCACAGTGAAATCTGTTATTAAGAAGTGGAAGGTATTTGGTACAACACAGACCCTCTCTTGATCAGGACGTCGCTCCAAACTGGATGAAAGAGCCAGGAGGAAACTGGTCAGAGAGGCTACCAAGAGGCCTACAGCAACTCTGAAGCAGTTGCAGGAATTTATGACAAAGAGTGACAAGGAGAGATTCTCCACAAATGTGGCTTGTATGGGAGGGTTGCAAGAAAAAAGCCACCCATGACTGAGCTTTGCCAAGACACACCTTGAAGATTCTGAGGCCGTGTTATGGTCAGATGAATTATTTGGCCTAAACACCAAACGATATGTCTGGCGGAAGTCCAATACAGCTCACCATCCAAATAACACCATTCCTACAGTAAAGCATGGAGTGTTACAGCACCAGAAGTAAGCTGGACACAGTTGCGGTCAAAAACTTCGTCAGTTTATTCAGCACACATGTGAAAAGGACACAGGGCAAACAACAGGTTTATAGAAGGCTTCGAGTCTTCGCAGGATAACGTGATCAAGATTAAACACACTCTCAAAAGTGTTAGCGCTAGCAGTAAAAAAAAGGACACACACTTTACTCATGGAGGTGGTAATATCCTGTTATGGGGGTGTTTCTCTGCAGCAGGGACTGGAGCACTTGTCAGGATAGAAGGAAAATGGATGGGGCAAAATACCGTCAAATTCTTGAGAAAAAATCTGCTGCCCTCTGCCAGAAAGTTGTCAATGGAAAGAAGGTTTACCTTCCAACATGACAATTACCCAAAGTACACAGCAAAACTGACCACACAGTGATTGAAGGAGAAAAAGGTGAATGTCCTTGCATGGCCTAGTCAGAGCCCAGACTTAAACCCCATTGAAAATCTGTGGAATGACTTGAAGACTGCAGTCCACAAACGGTCACCATCAAATTTAACTGAACTTGAGCAGTTCTGCAATGAAGAGTGGCCAAATATTGCAAAGTCTAGATGTGCAAAGTTAGTAGAGACATATCCCAACAGACTAAAGGCTGTAATTAAAAAATTAAGGCAAATTAAAGCAAGGGGGCGATCCTTTTTCCAACTCAGTGATTCTGTTTTTTAATTTTTTAATTTTTTTCTGACATGTTGGTGTTATATCTTTCACTTGGATGTTATAAGTTGCACTGAGTAAATACAGCTGGATAAAACAAAAACTGTGTCTGTCTTCATTTCAGGCTGAAAAGCAACAAAATGTGATTATTTTAAAGGGGGGTGATTATTTTCTATACCCATTGTATCTATATATCTATACAGTTTATATACACATGCACATGTATGCAAAACATCATGTGGCAGCAGCACAACACACACAATTATGCAGATAAAGGTCAAGAGTTTAGTTAATGCTCACATTAAACATCAGAATAGGGAAAAATGTGATCTCACTGACTTTGATTGTGGTATGGTTGTTGGTGCCAGATGGGCTGGTTTGAGTATTTCAGAAACTGATGATCTCCTGGGAGTTTCACGCACAACAGTCTGTAGAGTTTACACCGAATTGTGTGAAACACTAAAAACATCCAGTGAGCACCAGTTATTTAGGTGGTCAGAGGAGAATGGCAAGATTGGTTTGAGCTGACAGTAATTCAAATAACCGCTCTTTACAACTGCGGTGAGCAGAAAAGCATCTCAGAATGCACAACACATGCATGAACCATTGAGGCAGATGGACTACAACAGCACTATTTTTGTAAATTAATTCTAATCCTTGTTATAATCATCTCCTGTTACATTAACTGGCAGCCAAATGCACTAAAAGCTAATGCTGTATCTGCTTATCACTGTTTGCTCACAAATAAATACACACAAAAGCACTGGAGTGCTGTTGGATTCTGTAGGTTGGTAATAATTATCTCTCCGTTGATCTGTCATGGGACAGTGGCTGAGAGAGATGTGTGTATAACCACATTATGATGCATCTTTGAAAAGGCTTTATCTTTGAAGTGGCAGGGATCAAAATGCCAGTTAGTGACACAGTGAGTAATGCCAAGTGAGGTCCAATAAAACAGGGCATCTATTAAGTGAAGTGGCCTTCAGTAGTATGCTGCTCATATGGTAATAAAAAACAAAACACACTGACTTAGCACTTATTACAAACTAAGAGAAACCTTGAAAAGCTCATAAACAGAGAGGCTTTACACACATGGGGTCAGGAGGACCGTTTTTACAAGATTCCTTTCCCCTCAATGGCTAATAAAATTGTCATATTGCCATATTGTGTCCTCATTTAGTCATAACTGAAACTGGGAGGGACAGCAAGTTCAACATTAGATCTGATCATTAACTCTGGTCTATCAGGATATTGTACATGTACTGTAAAGCCTAGTGACAGTATAATAATAAGCCTTTATTTGCATTTTGAGGACAGGACAATTCAATTGCTAGCAGGTCTACATACGTATGAGTACAGGAAACTGAATCAGTCAAATACATCAGAATCAACATTTCATGTTAACGATACAGTGGTGCCTCCTAGGGTTCAGTGGTGTCCTTAATACTACAGGTCTTTACAATGAATACTGACAAGGCACAGTGCTGAAGGAAGAATGTTGTACCTGGAGAATGATTTGTAGTGAGCCAGTGCATGTATGTGGAGGTTAGACAGAGCTTGTGGCACTGTGGCTCCACTCAGCTGGCTTCTATCACTCCTTAAGCATGAAGGGCCAAGGGAAGTTCTTGTTCGATCCATGGCAAACATCTGGCTACTGTCAATAGAGCAACTAGTGTTTCAGTTGTGATCCGTTCCATGAACAGAGATGCCTTTCAGGTGCAACATCCCTGCAGAGATTCAACCTGTCATCTCTCTTCCTCTTTCTCTATTTCTTTCTCTCTCCAATGTAATAACATTTAAGATAACATTCATTTACTGTATAAATAAGAACCATGACCTATTGGCATTTGAAATCTCATTACTGGCTAATCCATTTCTCTGCTACGCTGCCCTCCATTTATACATATTATTTGTGTTGTTCATATTTGAGGGTTGGACACTGTCAGTTTGAATAAAAAGCTCTTAAGGACTCCATGTATACTTTTGAGGTTTGTTTCAAACAAATCTAAGAAAAACAATCTTCCCACACGATCACTAAGTTATACTTAAGTAAATTCAGAATAAAAAAAGCTCACTTTTGTACACTGCCAATATTGAGGTTACAAGATATTTTGCACACAGCATTCATAAGGTCATACAGGATTTTAGATGGTGTCAGTGTGAGTATGTGTACGCTTCCTTGTTGTGAAGATGATATAACACCATTTATAATTACAGCAGGTGTGTCATAGTCAGGAGTGCTGCACACCAGTTCAGACTCTTTGAGCATTTTCAGCTGTTCAAGACATAAACGTTGGAAGCCCATTTTCCAAAAAAAAAAAAAAAAAAGAAAGAAAAAAAAGTGTGTTATTGTATTACTAACTACCTATCATCATTGGTGTGATTGCTAATTAGTGACCACATCATGAACTCCATACCACTCACAGCTATTCATTACAGCCCCTTTAAATGAATGGGAAGCTATCAGTCAGTTTTCTCTGACTGTAGTAAAATAGACTGCAGTAAAAAACAAAACCACAGAGAATCAAAATACATATCACCAATATGAATTAATGTCTTTTTTGTGCTTTGGAAAATTGCATTTATGTTGATACTTTTTAGCCTTTCTTTTGGCAACTGTAACGAACCATTCCTATTTCAATTAATTAGAAAACTGAAGCTCTGGGGCTTACTGTGGACAATTAAATTTAATTCAGTTCAGTTTTATTTGTATGGCGCTTTTAACAATGGACATTGTCCTAAAGCAGCTTTATAGAAATGTATAAATTGAGGATATAGATTTTAAATGTATGAATTTCTCTCTACTGAGTAAGCCAGAGTTGACGATGTCAATGAAAAACTCCCTGAGCAAGTCTGCATGTTGGACTGAAATAAATTTTATTGCAGTGGAGGACCTTCATAAGTGAATGTAATTGAACTAATTCTAAGACTACAGTAATATCAAAAGCAGTTGATGGTGAAGTGTGGACCATTACGCAATTGTAGAATCATCATGCTGAGCAAAAAGGTCTTCAGTGTGAGGAGCTGGGGATCCTGGCATGGAGGCCATCCTGGTTGATTGCCTGCCTGGTTGAGTTAACGATCCAATAAATGTGAAATTTAGCACTCACTCGAATAATGGAATGTGTGATGGGAGCAGATGCTGAACTAATGACAACCTGGTGACACTCAACCACATGCCCTCACCCTCTCATACACTATGGGTGTGCCAGACTGCAAGACCCTCCACATTTCACTGCCTGTTCTTCAATTCATGCAACATGGTTGCCTGCCTTGTTGAGGAGGATGTTTATGGGTCTAGTACATAAAGGAGAACAATACCTGCTAGCATATCCAAACACCAAACCTCAGTGATATACCACATGAAGTGGATGGAAATAAGATTGCATGATAGAGCAAGAGTGAGACTAGGTGGACTAGTCAGGTCGACCTAACCAGCATTGTTGAATCAAGGTAGCTGTCTATGTTCCCTCCTCACACTTTTCACTTTCACTTTTCTGCACACACACACACACACACACACACACACACACACACACACACACACACACACACACACACACACACACACACACACACACACACACACACACACACACCGTATGCTGCATTGGCCCTAGTTGGCTGTGGGAAGCTCAGTGGGGTAAAAGCAGTCAGCGGTGGTTGATGCTGCTCCAGCTTGTCAGCAGATGTGCAGGCCTATGCCCCATTGCCCTGCGCCAGCCCCAGCCACATGCAGCGCTTCCCACAGCTTCCTGAAAACACACATACACACACACATGGTACTATCAGGTCACATTCAATTCACTTTCACTCATGGTGCTGCCTCTAGCTTCACTATCCTCACAGATGCAGTGTCTTAGGGTGTACTCACACTAGGTAATCTGTACTGTGCCTGAGCACGTTTGACCCCCAAAATCCAGTTCATTTGAATAGTGTGGTCGCTCCGGCACGGTACGCTGAACCGTACCCAGGCCTGCTTGAAGAGGTGGGCTTGGGCACGGTTCAGTTGGACTCAGGCATGGTGCGCATCTATTGTGATCGCTAACTGTGGCCGAAAACGGAACTCGAAACATGATGCTCCATTTAACAAACTTGTTCCTCACCTTATTGATGAATGGGAATTGTAGTCGACAAGCAAAGCTGCAACTTCCTCCCGCAACGACAGCTGTCGCCGTAAAAATCTTCTGATAAATGCAGCGCTGCATAAATGATAAAACTATTACGCAATCTGTTAGGCATGTGAGAGGACCATGTGTCACTGCGCCCCAAACGACTCCAAATAACCCACAAAGTAAGTAACAATTACAATTACAATGATGGACTCCATTGTGCTGTGCAAGAGTGCTTTTCTTCATGTTTTCTTCAAAACAAAAAGTCGCGTCGTAATGCCGTAAGCGTGTTCAGGCCTGGAACGTTAAGTGCAATGTTACTGCAGGCCAGCAGGGGAATGGGGAGGGGGGACAATCGTGCTTGGACACGGTACAAGGCTTATAAACCTTATACAAAAAAAAATCAGTGGCTCATTTCAGTGGCACTGTTATTACATTTGAAATTGAAGAATACTGACTCTAGAATTGCCCACATGTTCACTAGTGACTATCAGCACATTTCTGCTGGACAAGTGCGGCACAGCATGATAGGATAAAAAATCTCACATTTTGCCATTACTGCCATTGCCATATGACCTATAGTGTGACTAAGTACACGTGCTGAATTTCTTAACCCTTCTTGCCAGGATACCAAAAAGAGACGAGCTGGAAACAGTAATCTTTGATTTGTCAAATGCAATCTCCATAGAATCATCTCACTCAAGTCAGACCATCACCAGTTTGGAAAAAAAAAACCCACTACCTAGCTAGAAAAAAAAAAAAAAGTATTGCTGAAAACATTATTTTCTCTGTTGGCCTTTACCATCCAAAACTAAATGCCAAAACCTGAAGCTTCTACTGGTGCTTCTGTTTTGTTATTGTTAACACTAGCTTTGCTTAGGAAATAGTGTCATCACTCCACATCTTCCACAGTTATTCCTACATTTATGAATAATGCCGTGCAGTGAAAAAACAAACAAACACCTGACCAGGGTACAAATAGTTCTGGTTTCAGTCTCGTAACAATACCACGCCATACCACACAGTCTGTCTCCTTTTAAATGCACTAGGATATAGGTGGAGCTATAGTAGTTTTGCATAGCCATGCGCACTGGGCCTTTGACAGTACAATGTCAGTGTTCATCATAAAGCCTATGTGATGTGGATCAGCACAGGCGTATTCCTCTGTTCTTTGTTAAGCAAACGTGTCATACAAAGGATGGTAAAAACAAAGAAAAAAGCTTGTTGAACTATAGCTGGAACCTAGTATCCTGGGGAGTGAAGATATGCTGTATAGCATGTGGCGTGTGGGAGTTCAATCAGTGCATCAGGATTTTAAACAACACATAATTGAAAAATCGTGTGGCATTAGGGAATGAAGTGGTATAGTGCTGCTGCTGGGTGACTATAGAGTTACCATTGTACTCCCACATATTGGCCTTTATTTCTTAATGACTTGGCAAGTCCTTCAGGAAGATATACTGACATTGGCTTGCTGATTACCATGATGTAGAAGAATTCCCATAATGTTTGATGAAGTAAAGTAAAAGGAAATATGCTGAAATGAATGTGAATGTGGCCCATTTTGTTTTTGCCTGAATTACTTGATTCACTCTGACCATCCGGACAAGAAAATGTCCGAACACACCTTTTCTCTCTACAGAATAATTCATTGTTTATTTCTTAGGTGTCCTGTTGTTGTCCTGTTGTTCATGCAGAAGTCACGAGGTGCATCCAGGTGGGGACAAAAGAAGAATGAAATACAGCAGGACAGCAGTGACAGATTTGGAAATATCTGGAACGTGGTCATCCTGGAGTGGAGAAATCTAATTATTGTTTTCCTCTAGTGTGAATGTTCACACAGACATGGCATATATAGAGAGATATCACTGACTAAAACCAATAATTATTTGCATAAGGGTTCCATAACCGTCTGTAATACCTTGCACACCAAAGCGAAAGTTTCGGTCTATCCTTCCAGCCAGTGCTTGGGTACACATTTAATGTAGTGGCCTTTATTTGTAGCTGTCAGCAAGGGAAAGGGGTTTGGGGAGGCGGTATTTGGCAGCCTGTCGCCTCACCTCGGCCCTGATCAGCCTCACAGGGCCTGTAAGCGGAGTGCAAAAGCATGTCGGCCCAACACCATGCTGTTTACAGACAAGCCCAGCAGCAGCCTCACTAACAGGCCTCACATCTAATAAATAATATAGCGCAACAGACGGACTGGTGAGGCGACCAGTGTGTTTCACTGTTTGTGTGTCTGTGTAAATAAGACAGCTCTCTTCAAATGCTAGAAGTAGGTCTGAAATTATGAGGTTAGATCATGCCATCATCATCCTCTGACTTTCATACAGACAATCTTCAGTACAGTGTTGAATATACAGAATTTTACTTTAAAAGTCCTAACTGTCACACAAAGCAGAACGAATGTATTTCATTTTTGATTTAGTACTCATATTTAAACAGTTTTAATATAACTATTTCTAATATACAGTTTGAATATAAATATAAAACAGCATTATATTTTAAATATCCAGTATACATTAAAATATCTAAAAATGGGACGTGTGATAGTCAGAGAGGACAAAGAGTTAACAGAGTGCATTAGGGAGGAGAGGTGGATGGAAAAACTCTCAGCGATCTGCTTTATTGTTGGGTTTAATTAAATTTTCAGCTCTAATTACAATTAAGCCACTTAGTACGTATAATAATGTTTGCATCGCAGAGCAGCACAGATGCAGTCCATCAGCGAAATCAAATATTAAAGCTGCCGAGGCCTGAATTAATAGCACCGTGGCGTGAAGCCCTGCTGCTTGTGGAGTCCCTGCACGGCCTCTCCAAGCTCCTCCATATGACCTATATTCACCACGAACCATGTTCCATGGGAAAAAAAGGAAAAACATTACTAAATGGAAAAAAAATTACACCAGGCTGGAAAGTATTCCTGGGCTGTGAATTGTTAGTCTAATGCAAAATTAGTGTTGTGTTGCCAAATTATTCATGACCTGAGAATGAGGGCTTTTTAAGCCCAGTGATGAACTACTTGATTCACCTTCCTACTCTTCTTTTTCATGTTTGTGCTGATGTTGTTCCTTCAGCTATGAATCTTATAGGGAACACCCTCTGCATTATTAAATGCATCTGCAAACATCACTAATATAGGACTGTATTTGCTTGGTTGTATGGGGTGAAATTTGCATGTTAGTAACACAATCTTCTTTGCTACCAGCAGACCCTGAAATTGCGAGTTTGGGTGAGTTGTGTGTGAGAATGGCAATACTGCGCATCTGAAATGTCTCTTTTTTCATTTAAGCTGATTGTGTTTACTGTAGATGACACAATTCAACCGATCAAACAACATTACCTTGTAATAAACCAGATGCTTTTCAGACCAAGTTCTACATTTTATGCTACAAGGATTGCACACCACTGCTCCACTCTGCGACTCTGTTTTTGGGAGTCGGTGGATCTCTCGGCCAGACTGAGTCCTCCATTATGGGCAGAGAGGAATGTGGCAGGGTGCAGGTTCTCTGAATACTAGAGTCAGGCCCTCAGTGCGGCGGCATCAAGGCATGCCTGGGTAAATATAGCAGCCATAGAATAAGCCTAAATAGAAGGCTCCTCTAAGGGTAATAATTGGGTGTTGCTGCCCGACATTACAATCACACATGATCAGCTAAATATTTCTGCACAGACACACACAAACAAAGCATAAACCCAAAATATGGTAAGAAAAAAAAAATCACTACACATAAAACCTAAGAATGTGTGTGTGAGTGTGTGAGTGTGTGTGTGTGTGTGTGTGTGTGTGAGAGAGAGAGAGAGAGAGAGAGAGAGAGAGAGAGAGAGAGTGTTAGACCTTGTGGGGACATTTGTCTGGTACCCATAAGAAAAAATGAAGCTTTTATTTAAAAAAACTGAAAAAGCAAAATGGTTTCCTTTTGGTTAGATTTAATTGTATACAGCAGTAATTGCAGCATTAATAATTATGTCAATGGACGGTCCTCACCATGGTAGTAATACAAGTGTGTGTGTGTGTGTGTGTGTGTGTGTGTGTGTGTGTAGGTGGGTGTGCATGTTAAACCATAGCTTGTTACAAGAATTCTTAAGACTAACAAGAGTGCCTGTGCACCACTAGGACTAAAAAAGCTGTTATAAGATCTATATGAATCTTACTGCCTGTGTGGCTGACAGTTTCTTCTTTTAGTTAACAGTTGGGCTGAATTTGATACAGAAGAACACAGCCAGCAGAACACATTGTAATGGAGCTACAGTACATTTTGACAGCATGTAGTTGTATAGTAATTGTTATGTATGCTCTAAGATGTGGTAGTTGAGAACACACTCCCAGCAAGGTTATTTTATCCCCTCCACCCCCCAGTGGAGGTGGTAAATGCACTTGCCACATTCCACATCCATTTTCTATACCGCTTATCCTACACAGTGTCGGAGGGAGCCTGGAGTCTATCCCAGGTTACTCGGGGCACAAGGTCAGAGACACCCTGGATGGGGTGCCAACCCATTGCAGGGCACAATTGCACACACATTCACACACTATGCGAAAGGAGGATGCCAGAGTACCCGCAAGCTCCACACAAACAGGGTGGAGGAGGGATTCAAACCCCCAACCCCAGAGGTGCAAGGCAAAGGTGCTAACCACTATGCCACCATGCCCCCCAACATTCCATATATAGAAAAAATTGGAGATATGTGTATTTCATCCATTAGCAATAATATTCACTGCAACAGTAGGCTACTGCTATGATACTGTATGTCAAAAGAAACAATTTTCTGCATTTCCTGGTTAGGGTCACTATGGCAACAGACTGAGACTTCTATATCTTCACACTGACCCTGACCAACTGATGTAGGTGTCCTTCAGATGCTTGTCAGATGCTTGCCTGCAGACACTACCCCCAGGCCTGGCTACAGGGATGGGTCCCAGTAACCCTAATCCAGGCAGAGTATACTTAGTCTTTTTTGTACATTTCATGAGGGTCTTTATGATTGCTGCTTGTCTTACATCTTTTCTACTACTAGCATTAAGCTCCTCACTTTTGTCAGACTCAGGACTGAGCGCTAAGTGTTCAGACAGCACTGAAATGGTCTGAGATTAAGCATTCCTGGTTTTATTACTGGGGTTTCTGCTGCCAACAGAAAATCTGCATATAAGCAATGTGTGGCCACTTGCATTTCCGTGACTGCCTTCATAATTGAGGCTGCTCTGTCTTTTCTCAGGACTGTACAGTCTGTGAAGAGTCAAATGGCTCTTCTCATGATTTACTTTTAGCTCCAGAGCTTCCATATGTAAAATCAATATGTCACTTGCTGCTGAGACTGTCCTCATAGAAGCCAATCATCTAGATAGAGAAGAAGACACAGTCCCTGGCATTGCAGGAGAACTAGGGCAACTCACACTCGCATGCTAGAGTTAACTCAAAGGGAATGAGTCTGGATCAGTATGTCCCTCCACTTATGTGCAAGCGCAGAAACTGTCTGGACATACTGGGATGTGGAAATATGCATCTCTCAGATTTTTTTTTTCAGAATTGAGACATCTGGCATGTGAAATGTACAGAATCATAATTGTTTTAAGAAGATCACAAATCACAAATCTAGGACAGGCCAGATTCCACAGATTCTACCCTGTTTTTTTTTTTTTTTTTTTTTAAATTCAGAAGATACCTTGAAAAATTACTGCACTTCTGCTGTCAGTATGACTAAGTCTTACTGGTAGCCTGATATCCTATATGCTTAGTTTCTGTTTCAGCCAAGGACAGTCGATCATCCCATTTCTCCTGGGCGCCAGAGACCTGCCCAGGCACCAGTGGCCTCAAAATATAGCCCAAAATGGGTCAAGCATTTGATCCATTCCATTAGGTGGAGCGTTAGTTTTTCAGTGTTCCTCTGTTATGTAGGCCTTCAGTATGCTCCACTAGTGGTCTATTAACACTCTCCTCCAAGGTGGGCCTCAAGCTTAGTGAATTAAATGAAGCCGCTGAAAGTCTCTACATTCAAGGAAGCTGTATTAAGCTCCACTGAGCTCTGCGCTTTAACAACTCGCTTTTGTATTGCCGCTAACAGCTCTTACATTTGGCCCATGCCCGCTGCCAGCTCCTCTACTCTGCGTTCCAGTACAGTAAGGCCACTCGTTCTCTCCTCTCCACAGCCCTACACAGCCAAACCCTCTGTTGGCTGCTGTTCTTTATGCCACAGAGGAGCTCAGCTTCCTTTTCCTAACGGGCCTGGCAGTCACATCTGTTGCCCACTTAACTTCCCACTGAAATACTACAGTGTCAGGAAAAGATGCTGAATAGACAGCAGTTCCTCCATAACCTGAGTTACGGCAATTTGGTTTGACAGCACAAACGACTCGGCATTGTGCCCTGAAATCCAGGTGAGTAAGAGAGTGGACTAGGTTGAAAAACAGTTCACAAGTTTGAAAGTTATGATCACTGCAACCCTGACCAATATAAAGTGGCTACAGAAGATAAATGAATGAACGTTATGCTATTAATTACTCTGTTCACATCATCATGCTGCTCCATGGCAACATACGGAACAGGCCACGTGACTTATCTGTGCATCCCTGGAGAATATCAATAAATCGATAAAGTTAACGCCACTGAAGGGGCACATCAACACACTCTCTTTGATGGTGCATATTTTACCATAACAATTTTTTTTTTTGGTTACTATTACAAAGTTTTTTTGAGTGCTTCCTTGGCTTCTTGAATACACTTCTTCTGCTCCTGTTCAATACAAGAATAGGAAGGAGGATGACTGTGATATGTGGGAATCTTATATAGGCTTCACCAATGAAGTCACAATTTGAAGACTTTGCTATTAGTACTTGGCTAGGAAACGAGCAAATAGGAAAACTCCAGGGACCGCCTGGGCTGAGTTTAGCAAATCACCAGTACTGAAATTGAAATTGACAGAGTGAACATATTGTTCTACTAAAAGTGTGTTTATGAATTGGTCACTTGTTACATATTTTGAGCCCTCCCCGCCCCCCCCCCCCCCTTTCACAATAGTTACACAACTGCATTTTAGTTCTACTACCTTGTTAGGAAACAGGCTCGTCTGCTTAGATAATCTCTGCTGTCCAAGTCTGCACTGTCTTTGTCCAAATGTTTAAAGCAAACTTTATATCTGCGTGTGTGTAAGTATATATGTATAGGGGTGTGGCAAAAAAACAGTACAAGCTTTTAAAACAAGGCTTTCTCTGACCTGTCTGATTACAGAGCAACACCGTTCCATTGGTAATCAAAACACACACACACACACACACACACACACACACACACACACACACACACACACACACACACACACACACACACACACACACACACACACACACTCCACGAGAACCTAGGGACATGTGATACCTCTGGAAACATCACAGAGTCTGGCTTACACAAACAATGTGGAAAGCTATGGTAGCCCATGAAACACTAAACTAGCCTGTCAGTCCTGTTCTCTGCTCCCAGCCTTTCATTACTAAAGAGGCATGTTCTTTTTGTCTCCTCCAATACACTTATGTGTTCTCATTGCTGTTGTCTAATGTTGGTTTCCTGTAAACTGTGTGCATCCACATTTCTAAGCTTGAATAAGGACTAAATTATCCAATGAGATGCTGTTTCCCTAAACCTTTGTAACCTGTATGTTTGGATGCACAAGTACATTACATTTGTGATAGAGAGTGTGCTGACTGTGTGAGTGTGTATGTGGGTGGGTGGGGGTGTGTCTTTCCATGGTTATGGAGGAGATGGGTATGTTTATGACAAGAGATTATCCTTAAGTCCAAAGGGCGCATTTTCTTCTGCCTTTGTTTTTATGTCCCACACTTCATCCAAAAGCACAGCTAAATCGAAAAGTGCCATGGATTCACTTGTATGTGTTTGTGTTTGGAGGAAGGTATCACTCAGATTAATATCTTATAGAGATTACCTTCTGTAGTATTGAACAAAGTACAAAACCTGTTTGAAAATGACTTGGTTATTTTCACTCAGCACAAAGGGGCAGTTTGGCTACAGATGAGCTACCTCTCCTTTTATGATTACACCTATTGCCTCAATTCACCTGACAACCAGCACAGATCTTCCTGTCTTGTTCTCCAGCGTATTGTTATGGTTCAACTGCAATAAAAAAAAAAACATAAAAAGTAAGATCATATTTAGAGTTGAGTTAAGCATGCATGGTGAGAAGTTAATACAAAAAATGTACACATTGATATGACTTTGCTGCTCAGAAAGTTGAGAGCGTGCTTGGTGAGCTTATCCATTAAGCCATATTTACATTTTCATTTAACGACGAGCACAAATAAAACAAAACCATTAATTCAAGTCCATACACGAGTGCACAGTTTACTACATTTGTGCATTCAAGAAATAAATTTTATTTATTAATTTAATGCTACTTATTGTCTTTAATAATTCCGTGGAAAAACTGCATGTGCTTATGTATATAATTTTCAAACCAGCGCAACTATATTCTGTAAGAAAATCTTATTTCATCATTGAAAATTGTAACAATGTTTAAAAATGAAAAAAAGTAAAAAAATAAATAAATAAATAATTAAAGTACAGGAACAATTGATTTTATATTTAATTACAGTTTAGTATTAGACCATGAAATTTGCCTAGAGTGTGGACTTTGACAAACCTCTGAAAGATGTGCCCTCTGACCTCATGTCTGGATTCTAAGCCAGTGAAGAAGCATTTTGAAAATTTTCAAAATATGTTGTTTGTTTATCAAGGTTAGGTGTTTGGCCGTCAGTGATAAACTCTCTCAAGCATGATAAAAAAAGTGGACACCTGACCATGACACCCATATATGGAGCTTCCCCAAGCTGTTGCCTCAAAGTTGGAAGCAAACAATTATAAAAGATGTCTTTGTATGCTGTACAATTAGGGTCATTCCATCTCAAGTGGTCCAACACAGATTGCTTGACCATTTTTAATTTTCCTCTTTTTTGAGTGATTACTTCTATGTATTGGCATTGGAAAACCACCAGTGTTTTTTTTTTGTTTATTTAAATTTTTTATTTTATTTTTTTAAATTTTACTTGGTTTAACTATGACAGCCATCTTTGTGTCATGGCACACTGCAAGTTTTGGTTATACAGCTGTTTGCGGAAACCTCAATATCTCTAAAGTACATGGTACAGGGTACATGGACATACAGTATATAAACATTTTTACACATTCTTGTTCCTTAGAATTGGAACTTAAGTCCAAATGTAATGCTCAAAATTGCTCACAGTTCCACTTTTAGGGACAACTTTTTAATGGGAAGGGTTCAAGTCTCAGTCTTAATTTTTTAAGGGGTACCTGGATAAGTATAGTGTGCATGCAGAACATTTCAGGTTTGAGATTTCTCTCTCTTATAAGAAAATAGCACAAGCATTGAAAATGCCCATTTCCACCATCAGGGCAATAGAATTCAACCCCCATTGCAAATCAGGTTTATTGTCAAATTTGACAGACTTTCAGTTGTTTGCAATGAACAAATCAAACAAAAGCAGTTGAAATAGTTCAACACAACGAATGCTTCAAGTGGTTTCTGCAAATTCAACTGAAAATGCAGTCAGGTTTATTTCATGTATTCCAGCTCAAGCATTATTCAACCCCCTGAATAGAATTTCTCACAACAGCGCACATATGCAAAACAGGAGCTGTCTCAAGCACACCTGATGCAACTAATCAAGGGCTTCATTAGTTGCACCAGGTGTGCTTGAGACAACTCCTGTTTTGCATATTTGTGCTGTTGTGAGGGATTCTATTCAGGGGGTTGAATAATGCTTGAGACTGGAGCTCATTTTAAGTTGCATTTTCAGTTGAATTTGGGGAAACCACTTGAAGCATTCGTTGTGTTGAACTATTTCAATTGCTTTTGATTGATTTGTTTATTGCAAACAGCTGAAAGTCTGTAAATTTTGACAATAAACTTGATTTGCAATGGGGGTTGAATAATATATACATATATAGGTATAACCTGGCTTACTTGTGTATGCGCACTAATGTGTAGCTATAATTTGTTTAATAAGGATAGCAAAGAATGTTTATTACTTTAACTACTTTTACAAGTTTTACTTTGACATTAAGGTAGGGTCAGAAGACAAATAGAAAGAAATAAAGCTGTAAAGAGAACAGCAAAAGTGAGGAGAGTGAAGGATTGAAGGATTTATCAGGAATGATGATGGAGAGAGAGGAAGCCCACACTTTAATAAACTATCACTGATTAAATCTGGGGAAAATTAGTTGGACTGTGTGTGTGTGTGTGTGTGTGTGTGTGTGTGTGTGTGTGTGTGTGTGTGTGTGTGTGTGTGTGTGTGTGTGTGTGTGTGTGTGTGTGTGTGTGAGGAGGTCAACATCTGCATTGTGCTGATGAGATTCAACACTATTCTGAAGATGTGCCCTAAAGGTAACACTGTTGACTGTGTGTTATTTGTGTGTTAAACTTGTATCAAAATTGGACTGAGTATTGCCAAGTAGCTTATGATCATTACTAAACACATACATGTGCCACAATTTGATCATAATACATCACAAAATCACAATTAGGTCAGGAGTGTTAATGCTTAGCACAGCACTCAAAATTCTGTAATAAATGCACAAAAAACTCTAAAACAATGGCGCTTTTAACCATTAATAAACTTAACAAAAGACACATTTGTTTAAATTTATCAATAGATAAATATATAAACAAAAATAAATAATTAATTAAACAAACCATTGATGCATGACCTCAGCATATCAACCAAATCATAAGAAATAAGACTATTAATCAGCTATTAACAGTAACACTGGCACAGCTCTAAATACTGCAGTTACAGAATATATGAAAGCTATGAGAGATTCATTTTTCTTTGCTTTGTCATTTTATTTTTGTTTGTACACTGTAAGTATGATTGACAGTCATTTGTTTGGTGTCTTCAGATCACTTTTTATCGGTTTGGTGCCGGGATCATTCCGTATCTTCATGTCCACCCTTCGCACTTGTTTTAATGTCTGCACTTTTCCACTTCACATCTTTCCTGTCTCTTTTATTGTTATTTATGATTTCTTGGTTTATGAAGTCTCTCACTTGTCCCTCTTTCACCCTCTTTCTCATTGCGCTGTATCATAATTTGCCTAACTGAAAGCAGGTGGGAAAATCATTTAGCTGCAAGCAGGCCAGATGTGCTGCTCCCTTGATGTGAGATTCAGTTTTTCAGTGTTATTCAACTTCACCAACTGACGAGAGACCATATTCATTCTGTCTGTCTGTCTGTCCAACTCTCTCTCTCTCTCTCTCTCTCTCTCTCTCTCTCTCTCTCGCTCTCTCTCTCTCTCTCTCTCTCTCACACACACACACACACACACACACACACACACACACCTCATCATCTGCTTGGCATAGTAGTGATTAAGGGGCAGCTGTGAGTGAAGAGGACGATGTGAAACAGTTTACACACACAATTACTATTAATGCCTGAGACACAGGGGCCTCCTTTATTTATTTATCTACCACAGTGCTGTTGTGTGGATGTGAAGCATGACTGATTGCATGTTGTTGTGTGCATCGCGAGGCAGCGTAGCGTGAGGGACACACCTGTTAGCCTTACCCAGAATCCTGCCATCATGCTTCCATGTCTTTTATGTAGATCGCTCCTAAACTAGTGAGGTGGCTCACATATACATTACCATTTATTACCAAGTTTGGAATCGCCTATAATAACTATTTCAGTAAATTTGCAACAATATGATATTTGCAACAAACTGGACATTTTAATATTAATGAGTACCATAACTCCAAAACTTTGACCCAAAATGAGGAAGTGGTATCTCAGTGGTTAAGATGTCAGCTTACTGTTTGGAAGGTTGTGAGTTCAAATCCCAGTGCTACCACCCTGCTACTGCTGGGCTCTTAGGCAGGCTCTTAACCCTCAACTGCTCTGTCGTATGAATGAGATAAATGTAAGTCACCTTGGATAAGGGCGTCTGCCATAAACGTAATACAGTAATAGTGATGACATGGTCAGGATCCGATTCCAAACTTCACCCAAGTTTTTACTCCAATGGCTTCCCACATTCTCACCTGTATTGACCCTTTGGCATTCTACTTTTCATATTAGTTATCATTTCAAGTTTTAGTTCATTATTTACTTACTAGCAGTCTTAGCTGTCTACTGCGGTATATTACACTTGAAATTAAATAATCAATATGAGTTTCAGAGAGCAGAATTTAAGGGTGTTTATAATCGAAATTGGACAAAATAACAATCACATTTTATAATCTTAACAATACAATCTTAAATTTTTATTTATACTTGGTTGCAAATTGTTTGCCTGAATTGTGGAACCCATAGACATCACTGGATACTGGGTTTCTTCCCCGGTGATGCTCTGCCAGGCCTTTACTGCATCTGTCTTCATTTCCTGCTTGTTCTTGGAGCATTTTGCCTTCAGTTTTGCCTTCAGGAAGTGAAATGCATACTCAACTGGATTCAGGTCTGGTGATTGACTTGGCTATTGTAAAACATTCCACTTTTTTGCCGTAAAAAAAATTCTTGGGTTGCTTTCAAAGTACACTTCAGGTCATTGTCCATCTGCACTGTGAAGCAATGAGTTTTGAAGCATTTGGCTGAATCTGCTCAGATAATATAGCCCTATACACTTCAGAATTCATTCTGCTGTTTTTTTTTTTTCAGCAGTCACATCATCAATAAATGCAAGGGAGCCAGTTCCATTGAAAGCCATACATGCCTATGTCATAAGATGTGGTGGTACGTTTTGGATCATGAGCGGATCCTTCCCTTCTTCATACTCTTCTCTTTCCATCATTCTGGTACAAGATGATCTTTGTCTCCTCTGTCCATAAGACACTGTTCAAGAATTGCATGGGCTTTTTTTTTTTTTAAAGATATTTTTTGCAAACTCTACTCTGGTCTTCCTGTTTCTGAGGCTTACCAGTGGTTTAAATCTTGTG
The DNA here is from genome assembly GCA_023630585.1 of Cranoglanis bouderius. Lineage (NCBI taxonomy): Eukaryota > Metazoa > Chordata > Actinopteri > Siluriformes > Cranoglanididae > Cranoglanis > Cranoglanis bouderius. The sequence goes on from CM042569.1 coordinate 6,032,432, forward strand.
GTAAACCCTATGTATTTACTCTGGTGAAGTTTTGTCTTTATTGTTGACTTTGACACATATGCGCTTACCTCCTGGAGAGCTCAATCATCCACCACAGTTGTTTTCTGTGGTCTTCTGGTCCTTTTGGTGTTCCTGAGCACACCAGTGCATTCTTTCTTTTTAGGAATGTACCAAATAGTTGATTTGGCCACAGCTAATGTTTTTGCTATCTCTCTGATGAATTTGTTTTGATTTTTCAGCTTAATGATGGCTTGATTCACCGGCAGTGACAACTTTTTGGACTTCATATTGAGAGACAACAGCAACAGATTCCAAATGCAAATGCCACACTTACCACAGCCCTACACCTTTTATCTGCTCACTTTTTAGTGACGTAATGTAAAACACCTGGTTATGGAATAGCTAATTGTTCATCTACTTTTGGTGCCTTAAAAAGGTGGGTGACACAAGCACATATAAAAAGTGCTGTAATTTACAGTGTTCACCTGATATATCCATCCATTTTCTGTACTGCTTATTCTACACAGGGTCCTGGTGAGCCTATCCCAGGGGACTCAGGGCACAAGGTGGGGGACACCCTGGTCGCAGGGCACAATCACATACATACACTATGGACAATTTAGAGATGCCAATCAGCCTACAACGCAAGTCTTTGGACTGGGGGAGCCAACCAGAGTACCCGGAGGAAACCCCCGAAGCACGGGGAGAACATGCAAGATCCACAGGGCAGAGGTGAGAATCAAACCACCAACCCCAGAGGTGTGTGGCAAACACACTAACCCTTAAACCACTGTGACCCCCCCCACCTGATAAATTCATTGTTTAATTTGAACTCCAATATATTGTGGTAGACAACAAAAATGACAATAACTTTGTCAATGTCCAAATATTTATGGACCTGACTGTTTATGTAGTTTTGCATGTAGAAAAAAAAAACTTTTTTTTTTTTTTTTTTCTTTTAGAAGTATTGAAAAATTACCTTAGTAATTTTAGTCTTGGCCATGGACCATACTTAGTCCATGTGTCTTTTTCTGGCCACAGAATGGCTGGCTGCATTTGAATATAAAATGTTTGAAAATCGGCTTCATCCACATGTAAAATAATGCTTTGAAAATGTTTATAATGCATAACAGAAAGTCAAGTATTTTATGAGCCTGAAAATTGTTCAGTAATGGTCACATCAAGGTTATTTGACAGTAAATTGCAAATGGGAAAATTATTATGAAACAAAATCAAAGACTACACTCTATTGAATAAAAAAAAAATTGCTCCTTAGTCATGGTTAATTATAGTACAATAAAAAATAGCAGCCAGCCTATTTATATTTGTGGAACATTGTGCTGTGGTTGAAAAATATACTGGAAAAGACTTCACACTTTGAATATTTATTCAGTATATGTAAAATACATATTGTTTTGTTTATTCATCAATAGTTCTTAATTCTACTGCAAGTAGAATGCTTAAGACTGCAAGTTGGAAATCTTTGTTGCATATAAAATAACTATGAAGGGTTTTACTTTAAAGTTGCAGTAATAGTAATTCACAGTCAGCACTGTGTCAGGGATGTCGGGTCAGAATCCACAGGAAATGCGTGTTTAGATCATATGCCAGCTCAGATATGTCAAACACCACCATGCCCCAACTATAGACATAAACGTCTGACTGTGACAGTCCAATCTACAACCCCAATTCCAAAAAAGTTCAAACAGAATGCAATGATTTGCAAATCTCATAAACCCATATTTTGTTCACAATAGAACATAGAAAAAATATCAAATGTTTAAACTGAGGAAATGTACCATTTTAAGGAAAAAAATAAGGTAATTTTGAATTTCATGGCATCTCAAAAAATTTGGGACAGATCCATTTTTACCACTGTGTAGCATCCCCTCTTCTTTTATCAACAGTCCGTATACGTCCAGAGACCAATTGCTGAAGTTTTGGGAGAGGAATGTTGTCCCATTCGTGTCTGATACAGGATTCTAGCTGTTCAACAGTCCTGGGTCTTCTTTGTTGTGTTTTTCATTTCATGATGCGCCAAATGTTTTCAATTGGTGAAAGGTCTGGACTGCAGGCAGGCCAGTTCAGCACCTGGACTCTTCTACTACGAAGCCATGCTGTTATAATAGATGCAGTATGTGGTTTAGCATCGTCTTGCTGAAATATGCAAGGCCTTCCCTGAAAAAGACACCATCTGGATCTAAGCATATGTTGCTCTAAAACCTGTATTTATCTTTCAGCATTGATGGTGCCTTTCCAGATGTGCAAGCTGCCCATTCCATAGGCACTAATGCACCCCCATACCATCAGAGATGCAGGCTTTTGAACTGAGCGGATAACAAGCCGGATGGTCCCTCTCCTCTTTAGTCCAGAGGACACAGACAATGACTGTTCTCATACAATCAGTTCTGGAGGTGTTTCTGAGCCCATGCAGTGATTTCCATTACAGAATCATGCCTGTTTTTAATGCAGTGCCGCCTGAGGGCCCGAACATCATGGGCATGCAATATTGATTTTCGCCCTTGTCCCTTGCGCACAGAGATTTCTCCAGATTCTCTGAATCTTTTGATGATATTATGTACTGTAGATGATGAAATATTCAAAGTCTTCGCAATTTTACATTGAGGAAGATTAGTCTGAAATTGTTCCACAATTTGTAGACGCATTTTTCACAGATTGGTGAACCTCTGCCCATCTTTACTTCTGAGAGACTCTGCTTCTCTAAGATACACTTTTTTTACCCAACCATGTTACTGACCTGTTGCCAATTAACCTCCAGCGGTTTCTTTTTAGTAACACTTACTTTTCCAGCCTTGTGTTGCCCCTGTCCCAACTTTTTTGAGACATGTTGCGGCCATCAAATTCAAAATTGCTTAATTTTTTTCTTAAAATGGTACATTTCCTTAGTTTAAACAGTAATATTGTAATAGGAAAAAAGATTCAGGACTGATGGAGTTTTTTTTCTCCAGCTTTAGCTTTTTTCTTGCTAAACAGCTAAGGTATTTATTTGTTCTCTAATAAAGTGGGAAGGTAGTGAATGATAGCCAGTCAATTTATCCTCATTGTGGAATTTGTATTGTTACCTAGGCTAGTGGGTAAGTGTGTTTTTGAATATTATCATTCTTCTCTGTGATAATGCCACTGGTGTGTATTTTATCCACAGATATTTGTCTTTTAGTTTTTGCTCAGTGTGTTAGCTAGAGGGATAACTGTATCCAACAAAAGGTGTTTGGCAGGCTGGAGAAAGCAAACTGGATTACAAAATGCAGATTAATTAATAAAAGTACAAACACTGGAAGTCGTTGGAAGCCAAATGTGATTTATTAACTAGACTATATTTTAGCTAGCTAGATTTATGGCTAGCTCACAACCATCAGCTTCAGACCGACATGGATCCTCTGAGAAAACAAATAAATTCACTTCTGGTCTGGTGCTGTGAGATTACAGCTGAGCAACCCTTCCCATTCTGCCAGAAGTAATATTTTAGCTAGCTAGCATTAGGTGACTTGTTCATTCTGTTGGTTGTCTGCTATTTATGAGTCCACAGAATGAGCGCAGTTACACCACAGCATTGGTTACACCATGGCCTGTAGGAATAGGCAGTCACAGTGAGAGCTAAGCAGTTGATGGTAGCTAAATGTTAAGCTCTTGTTGAAAAGAGAAGGTTTTTTTTTTTTTTTTATCTGGTGCTCAACTGTGACAGTCACATTGATTTGAACAATGTACACAAAATCAAATACATACATAACACTTCTATAATACTGATGGAACAACAGTAATGGCAGTAGCTAATTATATCCTCACAGTCATGAATACCTGGGCCATGTCCCAAACTGCGCACTAGTAAACAGTTTTTCAGTACAACTCTGGAGTCATTTAGGCATATTTAGGCTTAATACTTGGTGTGCATTATCCAGTTTATTTTCTGAATTTGTATTGACTAAGATGGGAGATTAATCTGCAAGGTGAAAAGGTACACAGAACATCCCCTGTTATGAAATATTCTTGCATGTAGCTTGCAATTTTTCTACCAGGTGAAATTCCACACACTTTAAGCATATGATTGTTAAAAAAAAACAGAACTGGAATGTTTGCTAAACATATCACAATGTATTGTATGACATATAACCTAGAGTTTCTATGCAGATTGAAATTTGAATGTCGAGGGTGATCTAGGTGGTCCCTGTGTCACCCCACGAAAGAGGGTTTAACATATCATATAACCTACACTTCAAAGTCATTATTGTCGCACTTGTATCTGCTAATGACAAGGACAGACATGGAAGTTTACACCCATCCTCCTCTCTTTTATAACCATGTCTGAACCCCTCAATTTTGCTATCCCTCCCTCCTCAATATGTGCACAGATGCCAGAGTTGGGCCAAGATTCTCAGGAGGATTGCAGTAACATATTGGCTTATAATTAATGAAATTAGTGCCGTTATCTGTTGTGAAGATCCCACCACTAGCATTAGGCACTCTGAAGAGTGGGGAGAAAGAGAGAAATGTTGCATGAGGGTGGAGAGGAGGTGGGGTGGAATTACAAAGTGAACAGAATGCCACTAATGAGCAAACGGGTTGGACAAAAATGAAGATGACAGAAAAATTAGGCTGTATCAAAGTAATAAGGACAAAGATAAAGGAATAAAACCAGGAGGACAAATAGATGTCAGAAAATTGGAAAACGGATCTTAGACACTATAGGCTTATCTTCATATGAATATTTCTTTTTAGAACTGTGATTAGGTGGCATGGTGGTGCAGCAGATAGCATTGCCGCCTCACAGCTCCAGAGTCTCTGATTCGATCCTGAACTTGGATTACTCTCTGTGTTGAGTTTTACATGTTCTCCCTGAGTTCGTGTGGGTTTCCTCCGGGTTCTCTGGTTTTCTCCCACTGTCCAAAAAATATGCTGGTACTGTGGGTGGACTAGCTATGCTGAATTGCTATAGATGTGAGAGTGTGTGTGTGTGTGTGTGTGTGTGTGTGTGTGTGTGTGTGTGTGTGTGTGTGTGCATGGTGCCCTGCATTGGACACGCATACCATCCGAGGTAGATGCTCCCACTTTGCAACCAATGTTCCTGGGAAAGGCTATGGATCCACTGTGATCCTGAAGGCGATTACTGAAAATGAATGAATGACCAGTGATTATTAATGTTTCTTGAGATTCAGTGTGAGCTCTTCTTTCCTATCTGTATTTTCATCTTGATTAAAGCTGTTTTGCACATAGGTGTGTTCACTTGTCAGTGGTCATGTTCCAATGCCCTGGTTGAGACATTTACTTGAACTATATTACCAAGTCCCACAAGAACAGTATAGGTGCTAGATAGTTGATTGGGTTCTAAGAGGGTGGATGGATTGTGTTTAGTCCTTTGGAACTGTAGTACTGACAGAGGAAAGGACACACACGTCATTGAATGACACACAGCCTTGTTGGCACATAGACACAACTCAAGTGTTCAACCTCAACTGCTCCTCTGGGTCACTTTAGCCATAGAGTGTAGTTCCTGTTCCACCCTGTGCTAACCACACACACACACACACACACACACACACACACACACACACACACACACACACACACACACACACACACACACACACACACTCCATGAAGCTAGCCATGTGTTTATGCATGCATTGATATCTACAGATATCAAAACAAATATAAAAGAACACACACGAGCACCCAGGGGAGGTTGGTTTAGACTAGGTGAGTAAATTGTTTTTGTTTGGAGCGTATTTATCAAGTTGCATGGCCCTCTGGTCTTGTGGCTTCCATAATGATTGATTAATGGAGGGATATTAACAAAAGGTGGTTTGTCTGTTCCTGCAGGCGCCATGTAATGCCAGAGCTCAATACTCCTGTAATGGCCTCTTTTAGGCATGCAGTGATTAAGCACCATTTCACTCCTACCAAAATCCAGCCTCAGAGAGCATCAGTTTCCAGTCAGTGACGAGGGGGGTCTGGGGGTTGGGTTTGGGTTTTTTGGGGGAAGGGGTGGGGTGGGTTGGGGTTGGTAAATCATCTAATGAGATACATATCAGTTGGCGGTGATATATGTTGGGTTTAAGTGATTTGGAAACAGTCAAACTATAGAGTAATAGAAAGTGAGTGTTTAGAGTGAGTGCCTATATATGTGTGCTAGAAGGCGTTATTGTTGTGGGCTGGCACCTGTCCAGCCTTTCTATCCTGGACAGATGCCTAATTGCGGCTGCCTGTGTTCGGGCCGCCTGCTTGCACGTGCGAGCGCTAACCTCATTCCTCACTATCTAGTCCTCGCTGTTAACTAATCCAATCAGAGCTCATTTCAAACTTCACACTGCAGCACTAATAGAATAATACCATCAGATCAGTTCTGTGCTGAGGGCGGAGGCATGTCCCTCACACACACACACACACACACACACACACACACACACACATGCCCAGAATACACCCACACAATCAACCACCCACCCACCCATCCAAACACACACACACACACACACACACACACACACACACACACACACACACACACACACACACACACACACACACACACACACACACAGACAAAAAAAACATGTTCACTGTTTGACCATCTCTTTAGGCCCCCTCTCTACTATAGCACCACAGGGCTGGCAGTAATAATTATTATGTAAATAAATACGCCGCCGGTAATCACATTCGTGCCACTGATCCAATTAGAGGGCTGATACTCGTGGGCTGTATGCAGACTGGAGGCTGATAGGTAGAGCCTGTGTGTCTGTCTGGGCCATTAGTGCTGGAGCCAAGCTCTCAGCTCACCTGCCCCATGCCCATCTATCTACCTATTAAACACTGCTCTCTTTAGCTATGGCATCAGGACCACTCACAGGCAATTTGTTCTTTAAATAATCATTTCCTTTTCTTCATGGGGCCATCATGGACTTATTTGTTTGTTTGTTTGTTTCTTTCTTTGTTTCTTCCTTTCTTCATATTAGCAACTGTAATAAGGTATAAGATAGTTTACAAGGTAATAAAATCTGGATTCTCAATCTTCCTAAAGGGGTTCTTCTTGTTTTACTTCAAACTCTCTCTGATAGGGAAACACTTGACTGTAGGGGTCAACATTGAATCTCCATAAAGAGACAGGCCAAAGAACCCTTAAGAGGTTTAGAATTAACCTAGAATGCATGCTATTCATAAGGAATAAAACATGGCAGGACATGCTGTTATGGGAAAATGATCAATGACCTTGATTATAACCATTATATCTCTCTCTCTCTCCCTCTCTCTTATTTTTATTTTTAATCTATCAATATTTGCTGGGAAAGACGATTCGCCTGAGTGTTAATCCATCACTCACAGATGTCTTTTAGAGTTTTGTCTCTTTTACTTCTACACCAGGTCACTCGTGTTTACTTATGACTGGTGTGGAACGATCCTGATAAACATTGCATTTTCTTGTTGTTTGGGAAATTTGACTTAGTTCTAGCAACACAAGCTCTGGCATGCTTAAAGCTCTGAGAAAGTATGAGAAAAGTGATTACAAATACATGCTTGTGTGTGAGTGAGTGTGAGAAAAAGGGAACTGAGTGGAACCCAACTGCATCTTTATACAAATGTGGAAAAATGCTGAATGTTTTTTTTTTTTTTTTTTACTTGTTCTCCACCTCTTACCCCCTTTATTCTCTCTTTTCTTATTTTCCCATCTCCCTATTAAACAAACTCTCTTAATATTTTGGACTGGCTGGCAGTTTAAATTTCATCTCACGGACACATCTTGTTTCTCTCAAGCCTTGACTGTTTTGACATTCGCTTCGATTAAATTATAAACAAGCAGGCCTCTTGATGGTGATGGTGGAGCCACTAATTTGCCTAATTGTTTGCAGTTGTCTGGGAGGCAGGGGCCTAATCGGGCCGAATAAGAGAAGTGGAGGGAGGGATGCAGAGCAAGGGAGAGCGAAGGAGAGAGGAGGAATAGAGTGATTATGGCTCTAAAGACTTCCTCCGCCTGTTTATGCACCAGATCAGCTTCAAACACAGCCATTAGACCACAATTATAGATTTGGACAGGGAGAGGGCCTTTGGGGAACGAGGGGAGAGAGAACTCTGCCCTGGAGGGTGGGCATCCCACATTTATCCCCATTCTGATAAGTGCTGATGTTCAGGATAAGGAGTTATCAGCTCCTTAACAGTGGCGAACTTTACAGACATGCAGAAAAGGAAGAGCAGACCTACATGAAGAAGACTTAAGTTTTACTGCAAAGAAAACGTTTAACATTAACCAATTATCAAGAACTGCAAATAAAGGTTAAAAATTGGAGCAGTCTGACCTTGGGCAATGTGAAAAGATCACACATCTTCCACATCTTCCCTAGTGAAAGTACTATGGACACATGAGCAAATGATTCATTCATGGATAATGGTATGTGTTGAGTGAACTGTCACAGTTTCAGTGGTCATCTATTAGGGAGAAGGTTAACATTCTTAAACCCGTCCTGGGCCACTGCTTCTGAAGTGTGGAAACTGATTCATCATTAACACACAAATACACAAACACACGACAACAGATGGTCTACAGAGGTTCCGCTGTGGGCAATAAAAACATCAGCTACAGAGTGAATTCAAGAATCAAAATTAGAATTGGAGTTAAACTTACAACTGACTGAGATAATGCTTTGTTTACAATGCTTTAAAAAAAAAACATTTAATAGAAATGTAATAAATTTCTGTTTTTGATTATCCAGATATGAAAACAGCCATAAAGTCTTCAGCCTTATGTAACTGACATCTTGAATGTGACAAGTCATTGCACTTAGAAAAGGTTGTGTCTGCTCAATTATGCTCCTTTTTGCTGAATAATAGTATCTATGAAGAATTTCAGTCAGGTTTCAGGCCCCATCACAGCACAGAGACTGCACTTGTCAAAATTACAAATGACTTGCTTCTAGCATCTGACCAAGGCTGCATTTCACTGCTTGTTTTACTTGATCTTAGTGCTGCTTTTGACACTATAGATCATGACATACTCTTAGATACGTTGGTATTCGGGGACAGGCATTAAAATGGTTTAGATCCTATCTGTCTGACCGCTACCATTTTGTTTGTTTAAATGATGAACTTTCTAACTTGACGGCAGTAAAGTACGGTGTGCCGCAAGGATCGGTGTTAGGCCCCCTGCTGTTTCTGATGCAGAAAAACTAGTTCATGCGTTCATGACCTCAAGACTGGACTATTGTAATGCACTACTAGGTGGTTGTCCTGCATGCTCAATAAATAAGCTACAGTTAGTCCAAAATGCAGCTGCAAGAGTGCTTACCAGATCACGAAAATATCAACATATTATCCCAATTTTATCATCACTACACTGGTTACCTGTTAAGTTCCGTATCGATTATAAAATACTGCTACTCGCCTATAAAGCCCTAAACGGCAAAGCTCCTTTGTATTTAACCAATCTTCTATCACGTTACAATCCATCACGCTCTTTAAGGTTGCAAAACTCTGGACTTTTGATAATACAGAGGATATCAAAGTCTACAAAAGGAGGTACACCTTTTTCACACCTAGCTCCTGAACTCTGGAATAGCCTTCCTGATAATGTTTGGGGTTCAGACACACTCTCTCAGTTTAAATCCAGATTAAAGACACATTTCTTTAGCCTAGCATTCACATAACACATCTCATGACCTTGTACTCCAGTTATCTCTGATAAAATGATAACAAATGCACATGGTCATCTCTGCCTGAAATACAATGAACAGCAGCTATACTAATCCTTCTCCATCCTCGCTGTTGCTGAGGATGGCCTAATATGGACAGCCTGGGGACACACTTGGAAGCCGTTTTTGGTGTCTTGTGACTGCGGTTGTGATGGTTTTGGGGACTGCAATTGCCACAAACAGACTTTGCGCACAGGTCTCCATCGGTGGACAGTTCATGACTTCAGCGGAATAGACTTCGTGTTGAGACTGTGGTGAATTTCCTGACTACACAGTTGCACTTTATTTTATCATATAGAGCACAGTTATAGAAGGGAATTATTTATAATTACACTATCTGGTGTCGCCCAGGTGAGGATGGGTTCCCTTTTGAGTCTGGTTCCTCTCAAGGTTTCTTCCTCATATCATCTCAGGGAGTTTTTCCTTGCCACCGTCGCCTCTGGCTTGCTCATTAGGGATAAACTTATCAATTTAAAATTTAGATCCAAAATTGATATATTTCTGTAAAGCTGCTTTGTGACAATGTCCATTGTTAAAAGCGCTATACAAATAAAACTGAATTGAATTGAATTGAATTGAATTGATCTGCCCAATGATAGCCTTGTAAGAGGTGTCACGGTCCAGCGCTTGTTCCCTCTTGCCCGAAGTTGGTGTGGGATTGAGAGATGTGCAGCAGATGAAAGACTACAGCCATAGCTGTGAATATTATCAGTCCAGCCATCTTCAGACAGAGAGCTGCATGCTGGAGCTGCAGAGGAGACAGCAGCTCAATCCTATCTTCAGAGGCTATCGGCCAATGGCAGCCAGTAGAAAAGGTAGCTCTGCACGCGCTCAGTGGAGGCTAATTGAGCGTGACAGAGGGGATGGGAAGCACTGAGCAGCACAGGTGAGCTAATACAGCCCAGACGCCCACACATGGTTATGTAAACACACACACAAACACACACACACACACACACACACACACACACACACACACACACACACACACACACACACACATATTTTGTTGAATTTATGGATATAGTCAGTACACTAACAAGACTTACAAGTGTGCAAGTTGTTGTTTTCCATTCTGTGACATTCTTTGCCCTTGCCTCTGACCTTATTCACCTTCCCCTTCCCTCAGCTGGATGGTGAAAGTTAATACTGTCCTAATGACTGACACTCAGCCATTAACTGCTACAGGATCAGAGAGCAGTGGCATTTAAAGCACACACAGGCCTGGGAGCTGACCACTATCTGTCACACATTAATCCCTTCTGAAAGGACAAAAAAGAAGGACAGGGAGAGGGAAAACAAAGGCCCTATGTTTTTAGACAGTGAATAAGTTGATAGCATGTTACATTGATCCCAGTCATCATTAAAGTTATGATACTGTGAGTGCGGTACATACAACAAAACCAGTTAGAATAACTATCCCTAAATTAAGATGATTTCAACTTGCTTTCTTAGTTAACACTGGTTTGCACACTTCAAATTTTATACAGCTAAAACTTACACCCAGTTTCTGTAAAAGGCCCTGCTTTATAACAGGGCAAGCATTATTGAGCTGACCAGAAAAGCTGGGGTTATTCCTGTTTTTTATTTATTTATTTATTTATTTTTTTACGAGTGCTCTGTCTCTTGCCCTGTGTGCAGCTCAAACCTTTAATACCATGAAGAGGCACAATGAGCCCCAAGGCCATCATTATTCTCTATTTTTGTACAGTCGCTAGTGACCAACAATCACTGGGGCCCACAGTTTGTAAAAGGCACAATCGGCCGCAACTGTCCGCATAAACGTGGCCTCGCAGGCGATGTTCGGCTGCTATACATAGATGGGAAACCTGAAAGCCCCCGAAACCTTCATTCCACAGCGGCTTGGTTAGCTGGAGGGAGGTTATGGAGGAAAGCTGCGGAGAGTTCTGGGGCTGCATCGTCAGCATGGGATTGTGTTGGAGGAAGAGACCTATTATGTGCCCGCTTGCCATTGAATATTGAATACTGTGTGTGTAGAGATATTTGTGTGTGGGTGTGCAGACGTTGTGAGGGTGTTTTTTTTTTGTGTCTGTCTGTGATGAAGATTTAAATGGTATGTGTGGGAGAACAAATGCAATGTAAAGGCCACTCCCTGTGTTGTCCAGGGACTGGTGTATAACATGCACTAATCTATTTTACACCACCCAGGACATGAGATTTGAGAGGTTAATTTTAATGTTCATTAATGTACATGGCATTTCTGTGAAGTAAATCTTTAAAAGTCTTTGTTTATTTTGGCTGACAAGGTATGCTTTCAGTTTAATATCTGATAGAGAATGAGAAGATCTGATGAGTGAGAAACTGACATGACCAGTGATTCTTTAATAAGTCCACCAGTGCAGAGCCAATAAGTGACACCACTTAAGTCCTTGCAGTCACGTCCAGCAGTTAATACCTAGAGAGAGGCCAGGTTCAGAAACTGTCATGTCTGAGAGGGTCAGTCATTCATGGAATGTGTGCCACTGCATATAAGAGGGCAAATTAGGTCTGATTGACGTTTATGGAGAATAATGATAGAACTGAAGAGCTTTGTATTGTCTTCTCTGTTGGTACATATATCATTGGTTTTGAAAAAAGATCAAATAGAACACACAATTAAAGTAGATCAAGTTTTTGCATGAGACATAATCTAATAGAAAGGGCATAACACTACATCTGAGTCCATGAACCCTTTGGTCTCAGGCATCTGAGTTATTCTCTGTGTGTTTTTTTTTTCTTCATTAATGTGTCTCTAGAAAAAAGTGACTAGAAAGTATCTTCTGACCTGAATGAATTTTGCAGCGCTTTCTTCATAGCAGTACATGCTGTCAGAAGGCATCAGGAGTGGGCAGAGTGGTGTGGGTGCCTCAGGACTCCCTCAGGCACCCCAGCTCCGCACACCTGTCACCATGCCCACGCATACTGAAGGGGGAGGCACTGATGGCATTTAAGTTGTGTCCTGTGAGCGGAATTGCTGTTCAACCAGTTAACAACCCTGAGTAACTTACTAAACCTTATAAACAGATTTGAAAGCAATATATCCTGTTAACATTACAAGTGTATAATGTTATATATACAGTACACAGTATACAGTTCATATATATATACAGTATACAGTTCATATACTGTACTCACATGAGAAGGATTGAGTTGTATGTGTTGCACATGGCTAAATGAATATATTACGGTGTTACTCTAATTTAAAAAAAAAAAGAAAGAAAGAAAAACTATATTCAAAAATTATATAATTACTATATAATCTATAAACCTATAGATTTACTCTGCTCTGAAGTGAAGATATTCTCATGTGAAAGTCTACCATATTAACACAGAACATTCCTGGTTAACACTCTTCTTAATCTTGAAGTTTGTTCATTTTTTTTTTCTTGATGGACAAAATCATTACATTTCCCTTCATGCATTTTTCACGAAAGGATGTGATGAGTTATTCTGGGATTTCGAGAAATGCAGAGAGTAATATATTTTTAACTACAGCATCTGTTTGGTTTCTTATTGAATGTTGTGCTTGATGCTTGATACAAATCGAATTAGACAAATCAAGCACAAAGCACCAAGCTGCTCTTTTTGGTGTAAATAATTTGTTCATGGGATACCTGATCCACTAACATGGACCTTCACATCAATGTGTTCAAGATTATATATGCAAGATGACACTTTTAAGTCCTGTTTGCTGCTTTGAGACACATCTTCTAATTTTGGGAGCATAGAATAAAAGTCTTCTTGTGTGTGCTGAAAGCTATTTCTCATTTGGTTGTGATGCTGATTGAGAGCACCAATCAAATGAAGACAGTTATAATGTTTTTGCTTGGTTAGGGTAATTGAATGTTTGCTTGTGACTACTTATTGGGTGTGTGTGTTCATGTGAGTGTTGCTGTTTAGTGCATTAATGCCGGCGTACGACACTCTGATACAGGCCAGTGACAGATGCCCTGCTTTAGCCTGGTGTCCCTGGGGGGCACATCACCGCAGCTCACATTTCTCTCCATCTCAGTCTGTCAGGTTTACGGCCTTAATTGAGTGCACTAGCTGAGCTACTTATCCGAGAACAGGGATTCATAATGCTCATTCATTGCCACAGTTCATATTCAGAAATGTTTTCAGTGTGTAGGAAGCAGATAACTAAACCGAATTAGCCAGTTAATGTCCACATTTGGTTTATTGTATGCGTTAGAGATGAGATCTTGTATGGTATGTATGATCAATTCATTTGAAATATTTGAGCTCCAGCTAAAGGTGCAAATCCAGTGGAAATGTGAAATATGAAAACATCACATTGGGTTGAGTGACAAGGAGGCAAACAGGAAGAGAGGAAAGAGCACATGATAGAGAGAGTGCTCTGGGTATTAGCTTGTTTATCAGTGTGTGTATTAATGTGCGGGAGAAAGATGAGGGGGTATGCAGTGTGACAGTGTGCCAACGGGAGACCACAGGTGTGTTTTTGTGCTCCACCCCACTGAATTCTGGGTAATAGCTGGCATTGGTGCACCTGCGTCCCTTGCCGCCCCCTTGCTCTCACCTCTAATGGCCCCTAATCATGCCGCCATCAGGCCTTAATACCTCAGCAGCAGTGCCCTGGCAGCTGCCCCTGCTTCCCCGCCAGAGAGCTGTCAATCTCCCTTCCTCCTCACCGTCCATCACAGTTGCACCAAATACATTAGAGGAATAACTATTTCCTAAACATAGACGTACTAAACATCGCCTAGAATGGAGAATAGTTTAGTTTATGTTTATATATATATATATATATATTTTTAGAAAACATCCATCTATAAAGACTCCAAATGTTCAGTGGTCAAAGAAAGATATAAATGGTGAACTAAGCAATGGTTTTTAGTCAAAACAGACACACACACAGAGATGTAAAAAAACATAAAGACACAGGAATCAGTCAACAGTGTCACCCAAATAGCTCTTTATTACACACAATACAACATCTAAAGCCTTACTACTGCAACAATAATTCCTTTTATTGTGTCCCCTTAAAGCCTTTAGCCACAAGGGACCCTTGAGCTTCCTTATATGCACTTTTTTGCGGTCTATAATTATTAACAGACAACGCAGTGTTGCAGATGCAGATTTATTCTTTATAATGGATCTGAAAGCCCCTTTATATAAAGCAATCATGTTATTAGGGTTACATTGCAACAAAAATGAATATCATTCATCTTTAGTAACTAATTTATCCTGCTTAGGGTCACAATGGACAGGACACACATTTGCATGCTCATTCACACCTAGAGACAATTTAAAGTAGCCAATCCATCTACTGGCATGATTTAGGGATGTGGGAGGAAACCCATGTGGACATGGGGAGAACATGTGAAAGAATCAATATCAGTATAACAAATATGGATTTAAATGTTTTAAACCAGTGAAAAGCTAAGCGTAGTTAAACTGCACAGGTAATACAAATTCAAACAGAAACTGAAGTCTATCCCAGTGATTGGATTTAGATTTAAATGAATTGTCACATCACAGATCACATGAGAACGAGTATAAGAGGCAAGCGATACATAAAATACAGCGGTAAACCGTATGTTGAGTGCATAAATAAATAAATAAATAAATAAATAATAGTAGAACTGTATATTGAACTGTACAGTATGGTATAATAATTCTGCCATATGAATACTGATACATGAAGGTAGCAGTAATATTGCATATACACAGTAGTAAAGTGCAGTCTATACTCTGCAGTACAAAGGTAATGTGCAATGTACAGGATATATCTGATAAAAGTAGAGTAGATCAGTTTCTGTCCCTGTTGACATCCACATGGTATCACAGGACATACATGGACCACTTCCTATTGAGCATGAGAGAAGTGCACACAGATGGTTTGTAGGATATAATGTTACCCTGCCTCTATCTACAGTGTGGAGACAAAAGAGAGAGAGCAAGTGATGTTAGGTCAATTGATATGTCGACTGAGATGAGAATTCATCAACCATAAAACAAACTGCGTGGTCCTCTCTCTGGGTGGTCTGGCATGGCCACAGTGCCAGAACAAGGCTTGACTTGCAACTAGCAGCTAACAGACGCAGCAGCAGTTCTTGCCAGCACTATGGTTTTATATCAAAACCCTTACAGCGCTCTTAATACCCTTGTTGGATGTTGAAAAAGCCCCAGCTTAACGACATCCAGCTTCAAACCTGGAGGGAGAAAGGGTTAAAACAAGCCAATTGAGCGAATAATAAGTTCAATTAGGAGATTGGGGGACTGGCACTGAATGAAAACCAGAGGACATCACTGCAAGCTGCTTTTGAAAAGAAGGAAGCAGTGGCAGGGAGGGAGGGCTGGCAGGTGGCCAGGGACTTGGAATGAGGGGATACTTTATATAGAGGCTGTGTGGCTGTACGCAGGCTGTGTGGGACTATGGAGGCTAAAAGTCAGCTAGTCATGTGAGCCTGGGCTTTGACAAACATATTAGCCATCGTTCATATACAAAAGTCAACCTATGTAGACTGAAATAATTATAATAAAGACATTTTAGAGGTCAAAGCATAATGAATACTCAGTTCACCAAAAAAGGGATATCAGTGGCTGACTAACCAGCAAATGTGCAGCCCAAATTAGTATTTTGCTTTTTAGGGGAAGTCTATAAATTTTATATATTGCAGATTTCAAAAGTTTCCTTTTATATGCATGTGGTTTCGTGAAATCCAAAAACATGTGATAAAAAGCTTTTTTGGGGTCACCAGTGATGGTTAGTTGCCCACACAGTTTCAGTGGGTTATTTAAAGATCTTCTTCAGCAAATGATTACAAAAAGTTGTATCATTACTGATCATTTCCAGTAACATAGTTCCAAATGGACAATTTTTTCCTATTATGGTTTGTTTTGGTTGCTTTTTATGAAAGCGTGTTTGGTTCTTGTGGCCGCACCACTCGTTTTCCCCAAG
Organism: Cranoglanis bouderius; assembly: GCA_023630585.1. Lineage (NCBI taxonomy): Eukaryota > Metazoa > Chordata > Actinopteri > Siluriformes > Cranoglanididae > Cranoglanis > Cranoglanis bouderius. The sequence continues at coordinate 6,049,046 of CM042569.1, forward strand.
ACTTAGTCTCTTTGCAAAAGACAACATTGCATTGTTCTAGAGACAACCGCTGCTCTTTTTGAACTCTTAAAATATACTTGGTAAAATGTCAGTTGTTACGGTTTGCTTCATCCGTAACCAAGTGAATTTGCATTTTTGATCAAATAGGAACTGACTCAGAGCATGAAGTACAAGATTCGGAGGCACACAACTGATCCATTGATGCACTTTATTTAAATGACAGCAATTTAAGAAAACAAAACAAAACAGTAAGACACACAACCCAAAAAGCCAAATAATGCACATAGTTTATTATCACTTAGTGATAACGATGATCCATTTGATTGAGGAAAAGTACCAATCCTGGAGTGGCAAACCTGATTCACATTGTAGTTAATGAGGATAAACAGTTTGTCTCCAAAGCAAGCAGACAGAGCCTTGTGCTTAGTTAAGGCGCACCAAAAGACTACAAAAAAGGGAGTGAAACCAAGTGCTTCATTCTGCAATTTATCCATTAGTCAGAGGAATGTCAAAAAGCAGAAAAAAATGTCACATGAAATTAATCTTTAAGTGCTACATGAAGGATTACAACAGAATGTGATATAGTGTGTTCATGTGTACATGTGTGTGTCTGTGGATGATAATCATATCAGTAACTCTGTTCTGTATTCTTATCACTGAATTCCTGTCTTTTCCAATTTCTGTTCCTATTCTGTTTCTATTTCCTATTTTCCTTTCCTATTTCAAAAAAAACATCTATGGTGAGAGGTTTCGTGCTCTCTAGGAACCACTTGTTTCCCCACAAGGGGACATGATCACTTCCAATTAACCCCGACAGCACAGCGTGAGTGAGAGCGATTGTCTCTTGCCTGGTGGAGGAGAAAATGAGACAAAAGTGCTAGAAATTGAAAAGGCAAAGACGAGACTCCTGTCACGGAAGAGACGAATAATTATTGAGTGACCCTGACCGATCTCTCATCAGGGACTCTGCGAATCCTCTTTGTTTTCTCACTTAGCGCAAACTCTGTATAGGACAGGGAGGAGGAGGAGGTGCTGACGGAGCTGAGTGAGTGGGAGGCCACCTCTGCAGCAGGTTAAACACCAGTCTAGCATGCACACACTTGTCTCACCAGGACTGTGGATAATTTAGGAGCAGAGCAGAGACGGACTCATCAAAGCTGCTTGTTTCAGACTTCTCTGGGCGCTGCAGGGGGCCGGGCCACGAGAGGGTGAGGGATAATAATGGTAGAGGTGGGCTTTGGCCTCCTACAGCTATAGCTGATTGACAAGCTTAATTAAGGTTTAGATCCACTTGACAATCAGTACTCTGTTATTAGACACCCTTATCAGAGCCGGCAAATATCTGACATTTTAAGGAAGAGATTCAAAATAAGTCTTCCTCTTGCCATTCCAGGACTGCTGTAAAATTGAGCATGCCTTAGGATGTCACAAAACAAGCGACTTTTAGCAGTTCGTTTAAAACTGAATATGTAGGCCTTTCTATTAAAAATCTAATACAATATGAAAAATCAGTATTACATACTGACAGGATATGTTTTGCACATTAAAGGGTATGCAAGCTGGGGGAAAAAAAAATAAAAAAAAATTCTACAGTGATTTGGCCAATGCAGAACATTGCTTGAGAAACCAAGGTAAGCTATTTTATCCACCAGCAGCAAAAGAAATAATCCACTATACAGCTTAGAGTCAAGTGTGTTACTTACTATACTTTAAAATTTCATTTGAGTGATCACTGCATATTAGACCGTATTGAAATTTTGAGATGAATTTAAACCAGGCTCAGTAAGACCAACCCTGCTCTGAAACAAGGCTGAATAAACGGCTCTGAAATCGTTTACCCAGTTTTACCAGCATATCACAGAGGTGCTAAACCAAGTCTAAACCATCAAGCTGAAACCAGGAAAAGCATAAACGGACTTGTTAAGGTGTGTAGGTTAGTGGTTAACTATCACTGACTAGGAGAGACACACTGTGAAGTAAATAAAAAAGGAAAGCAGTGGTCTGAAACACCACACTATACACTGTATCCTCATTGCGTCACATTTTGTGAAATGCAGCAGGCTCCCTGCGGTATGGCATGGCTGCACAGTGTGCCCCAATACTTACATGTGAATTATTGTCACTCCTGCATATGTCTTATTAGACGTGGCCGATTCTGGTAGGCCTCTAATTGAATATTACTAAAAAACATAAGCCAGACATAGTCACACTGCATAGCCAGCTCAAAGATGTAGAGGCTTCATACCCAGGAACCAAGAGTAGATCTCTATAAACAGTCGAGTAAAAATACACTGTAGTGTTTAATGTCTGGTTTTGATTAAAAATTTAAAGTTGTTTAAAATCCGTTGGTCTGCATTTTAGTGACAACTCAAAGAACTAAACTGTTGTAATGTTTTTAAGATATGTTAATGTGAGTGAATTTTTTTTTGCAGTGGAGACATTTGTCAGGATTTGCACATCAAAGACATATAAAGAAAATGCTGTCAATTGTAATAGATAAAACATCTACATAAACATCACCGCATGAACAAAAACAGTTTAAAGGTCAGTGTAAGGTTAACAATGATGATTACTCTGTTATCCAGAAATGAGCAGGTAGCAGCTGATTCTCAAAAGCAAATCCACGATTTGCTATAGTATCCACAGAGGCTTTGCCACAGAGGAGCTGTGTCACTTTGTACACAAGTCCATTTCCCGAGATGTGAATTAACACGTTTCCATTCAGGATACAGAGTTTTAACTGGCTCAATAAATGGATTGTCAATATTTCTTAAAAAAAGTATATTTTCATATGCTTTGTTTTATTTTTTTCGGTTCAACTCACCTATTGCCATTTTCTTTGGGAAAAGTATGGAGTGTAGATTGAAATGGTAGTACACAATATCACAGGGTTCACTCAATTTTTTCAGTAACTGCTTCCAATTCTCACTGTTTTGACAGTGTTCCCCTCTTACATAAAGTCTTTCATTACCAAAACAACAGCTTTGAGCCAAAAGCTGATATTAGACCATGAAAAAACAACCAAAAATAACAGCAATGTCAGAAAGAACAACCATAATAACAATAATAACAACAACAATAATAATAAATGTGGATATAGATAGCAATAAATAGAGATGTGGAGTGTGGGGGTAGGTGGTTTGAAATTGGTACACTGTGTGTGTCAGTAAGACAGGAAGTCAGAGGACAGAAAGGATGAGAGGAAGGGGTGTAGTCCCACACGTAAAATGACTGATGGTTGACTGTTGCTGGACACATACTTTACTCTCCTCAACTTGGCCAAGAGCAGGACAAGGCAGTCAGACTGCACTCTCATCTGTCATTAAATTGTCTTTAGCAGTCAATATATGCCTACATATGGGTTTTTTTCTTGATGCTTACTAGCCATTTTAAGTGCAAAGAGAGTACAAAGAGACATAGTAACAAGATGTCTCGTGTTCATGTATTTATAAGAAACAACCATTCACTAAATTTAGACTGACAGAGGTGTTGAGGGAAGTCCATGCATGGGTGCATGGGTACCAGGCTGGTGGTTTGTCCCACCACATTGGACTATATGGAATGATGTGGTTGTTTGTGGGAGACATGGCTCTATCTTCAAAGGGGAGGCAAAGCTAACTCTGGACATTTCAGTAGACCACATGTATTTACAGTGGAATCAGTGAGCAAGGCTGATGTATACACCCCAGCCCTCATCACTACCTCTAACCCACCCACCCATCCATTCAACCACTTAAATGGCCAAACACAGCCACCTCTTATAGACAAAGAATTCCCCATCACAGATGGGAGGAAGAGAGAAGCCGCAGACACCCACCAGACTCCTTGATCAGACACAAGTAAAGATGCATGGGTTCCTGTAGATGTCCATGGCTCATCTAAAACTTATCTAAAGCTCAATCACTCTCATTACTCTGAATGCTGTAGAGGTGGGAAGGGTGGGACAATGGTTTCTAATGATCCCCTGGATTGTAGGTTAGGAATGAAGGAGTTCTTTAATTAATGTGTTATGGACTTGGGGAGAAACATCACTGGCTTAGCATTTTACTACTATGACTTGCTGGTATCTTAATTTGTGAAACCATGAGTAAAAGTGACCACTTGTCAGTTTAGGATAAGAAATCCACTTTCAGTGTCATCAGATATCTGGCACCTTTTTAACAAATAAACAACAATTTGGGCCACTAACCTAAATTTTCCTTCATCACATTGACAGAACTTACAGTATCTGATGCCAATTAATCTGTTGCTAGAACTACTAATCCCTTATCTTAGCTATTTTTACCGTAACACATTTTGTTTCTATAATCAATATTCAAACATATTCTTGTCCATTTTTTTTTCAATCTTCATTTGACCCTGTGCCGGATTCTTTTAGTCTGCTTTTACTGTTCCACTTGTTCCACTATCCTCTTCCCAAAGTGCCCCTTTTTTCCCCAGGTCAGAATGCTTTATCTCTGATACTCGGCCTGGTCTCGTGGGCCGGGGGATGAACTGGAGGAAGGCAGAGAACTAGGCCTGACTGAACCTAGAGATGAAGCCTTGTCCTTGCTCTCTTCTTGGCCTGAGGTGGAAGATGGTGTTAAGGAAGATGCGCCTGCTCCTGCTGAGACACCTTCTTGTCCACTGTAGATTTCCTCATGGCCATCTTCACTGGACTCTGCATCCTCTGAGCCAGAGAGTAGCTCCTCATCTCGATACTCAGCGACGTCAACTCCACTACCCTCAGCTCCCAGCTCCTTCAGTCGGCCATGGTGCTTCACATGGTAGCGCTGGTTCTGGAAGAACTTGACAATGGTGTGCTTGGGCAGGTCCAACTGGGCTGAGAGGGTGTGGATGGCTTCCTGGTCAGGGTAGAGGCCCACATCCTGGATGAAACTTTGCAGGATGCCCAGGGCTTCCAGTGAGATCTTGGTGCGGGAACGGGGTTTCTTGGCAACACTACTACTTCCTCCAGTGTTGCCACTACCAGCACCAACCTGAGGGTTGTCCTCCATTCCAGTGTTGGGCACCGAGTCCTCACGCATGGGAGAGTGGTCCTTTAATGCTGGCACAGGCTGTCTGTGGAGAACCTGATAAGAAAGACCAAAGATCAGGTTAGTGAGATCATTAAAGCAGGAAAATGAATAATAAGTAAAGTTGTACACCAGAGTACAAAGGTTTCCATCAATGAATATTTATCAAGTGTCCATGGGGCTCTTGACCAGAATGTCCAGTCACCTCTAGTAAATATCCAACCATACTGTCTTGAGTTATGACTGTTTAACCAAGTGTATTACAGAAATAACATATGAATGTTGTCACCCACACCATTACCATTGTCGGGTCTGTAATTTCAAACATCTGGATTATATGGAGATGATACGAGCAAAGGCATAGGAGCCCTTTGTAATATTGTTTTGATATTGTTTTTTCAATAACTGATGAAATTTAGTGGAGTGAAAGTAAGGAAGTAAGAAAGGACGATCAGATGGAACAAAGAAAGAAAGGGTGTGGTAAGGGTGTGGTAAATAATGTTGTTGACGTAAACAGTAAAATGATGGAGGTGGAAGGCAACTAGTGTTTCTGAAACTCTGGAAGGTGTAGCATGTCACAGCAGAACTATCGAAAACTATGGCACTGTCCCGCTGAGTTTATGACCAGGGTGGGGTGGCCACTGCCTCTGCGCTGGAATGCTAAGCTATAAATCTGCGGTGCATTAAAATTAAAGGACCTACATAAAGATAATAGTCATTCACTCTCTCTCTCTCTCTCTTTCTCTCCCTTGCTTGCTCTCTCCACTCAATAATAACAGGGTATTTTTTTTTAAATAATACTGAGGGCAGGCCAGACCACAGAATTGCTCCGATTTCACTTGTGGGGGCTTTCTGGGGCTAGTGTTTTACAGGAAGTGTGTATGTTTGTATTTTTTTCTTTCAGTTCTTTTGCTCTATGTTATATTATTTTTGATGTCTGAGAAACAAACTGAGACCACAAAAGGAGTTAAGAAACTGGGATGGGAGTGGGGCTGAGACACATGAATATCTGTGTGTTGGCTTACCTACGGAGACCACACACAGTACAGGGCTCAACTGCAACACACACATACACATACAGCCCACCCACTCAACCACACACTGACCCCCACACACTAATGCACATACACTTTTCCTGGACTCCCCTTTTGAAGTGTATTTCTTATGAATCATTTCTTCTCAAACTCTATACCTCAAGCACAAATACACACACACACACACACACAGAGAACACTTCTTACACTTGTGTTCATGCCTGTTGTGAACTGCGGTAGAAGATAAGCAAAAAGCCATGAAATGCACTAGTTCAATTCCCAACCCTGTTGTTTTAGGAGGCACCCAGAGTCTTCAATCAAAAATGCTCTACCCCCTTTTACACCACTGATCCAAGAGGCTGCTCCACTCCACTAATGGAGTAGGACACTAATGAAGAGAGTTGAAGCCAAACCAGAAGAATGACTCCATCGTCAAATCAACCCTAACACCGTTAAAGCCATGAAGTCAGTCCCTTCCAATCCTTCTCTTTCCCTCCGTCCACTTCATTTACTGCTCCCACTACGAGTCCTCGACCACAGCGTCTACTCTGGACACACACTTTCCACCCTAATGCACTTATGGCATAATTCAATATTGAACCTCGTCCATTCTCTGTGTTTTTTAATTACAACCAGGGTCTGCTCTGTGAGTTCACTACATTAAGGAAAAAGCTCTATTTTTTTTTCTATTTTTCTATTATTCAGTGAAAATTACAGCACAGAAGTATAAAAGAATTAGGGTATAATATGAAAGATTTAGCTGACTCGTAATGAGGATTGGGGTGGTGGGGGATTTGTCTCGTCACTAGAGACACTGCTAACACATCATGACATTAAATATGCAATGATGTGAAGACATTTTACTTTTAGTTTCCTTTTGCATGACTTCACCTACCTCAATTATAGGCATGCAGGATAATTTCTGTTTTAGTTTTTCCCATGTTGCAATTCCTTGGAAGTGGATGAGTGTGTGTGTGTGTGTGTGTGTGTGAGAGGGAGAGCATGCTTGTCTGTACAAGTCAGTATGTGCGCACTACAAATATGTATACACATATTGATATGTACAGACAAAACACAATACATTCAGTCAATGAGCCCTAGATTTACAAAGTTAATAAAACTGATACAATCAGAAATCATCTTAATTTATTGGCTAAAAGACTGAGTGAAAAGTGTATATTGTTTGAGCTGTAAGGATCTGCTCCCTTCCTAATTCATCAGTCAGTCGTAGTGTCAGGACACATGGCAGGGTCAAGGGGTGTAGCACCCGGCACATAGCAGCATCCAATTTAGCAAAAACAAAAGAGAAATTATTCATAAGGAGAGACATGCCAAATGAGCAGTGGGAGGCACTTATGCCCATGAGCACTGTGCACACATGGAAGGAATAGTGCTATTGGAGGCAATGGCACTTAGCAGGTGCGTATTATGTGTGTGCACCATGTGTATGTTGGTCCTGTGTGTGCCATGAGTCACAGGGACAGTATGTTCTACAGTGAAGGCATGAACTGATCTGGAATGCAATACATTCATGGTGACAAAGGTACAGACTCCATCAGACATTATGCAAGGACAAGTGCAATAGCTGTGGCATGTTGAATGTCTGGGAGGACAGTTGTTGGACAACCTTACAGACACTGTAAACAAAAAAGCCTGAACTACAGGACTCATGAACTAATTGTTCAAAGTGAGTAAAAGCTGTGTCTCTGTGTCCATGTAGGTACATATACTGTATATTGTGTGTATGTACAGTATGCGAGCGTATTTGAGTGTTCAAGCAGCTGGGACACATGTGTGGTCTGTGGTGACAGGCTTGCTGGAGCCGAGGGGATGCTGGGTATTTTGATCTGGGGAGCAACCCTCATTACTGTGTCAAGAAAACAACAGCAGGAGAGACACCCACAAACACACGCATGCACACAAGTAGACAGACAGACAGACAGACAAAGCTGTGCTTATTATGATCATTGGATACACAACCTTTTAAATTTGTGCTGACAGCGAATTGAAACAACAAAACCTAATTTATCAGCTTAAACTCATTGTGGTCACTGATCCCTTTAAAAAAAAAGAAAAAAAAAAAGAGCTGAATCAGAACTAAAAGCACAGCGTTTGTGCATGGAACAAATCATGCGCAAAAGAAAGAACACAACTGTTCTGGATACAGCTGTTTGATTCCTGTGAGCTGTATTTTTAGCTGTCTCTGTCCTCGGTGTGGTGGCTTGTCTGGGCTCTGTGTCAGAGGAGACCTGGAATGTGTTAATGCAGCGACCACAGTTTCCTTCCTGTGATGAGCATTTAATAACACACAAAAGCATAAAGAGTTAGATATGGAACACTGAGAGACTTTAAGGGACTTCAAGGAAAATAGTAAAGCTAAACGTTAAACCTGAGGATTTCAATTAATGGAGGAGACAGTCAGCAATGAGTGCTGAAACACACAAGCACCTTTGCTGTACAATAATAAAGTAACACACACTGGCAGGGAACTGGGCTGGTTGTACCATAATCCAGAATAACGTTCTGGAAGCACAACACAGGAATAAATATTATGCTTCGCAGTGAATTATTGAATATGAAGGGTAGGAAAGGTATTATGCATAGTTTTTTGTTGAAAAGGAAGAATAAAAATAACACTTGGGCTTGCTTTGAGGTACAGAGTGCAGGCTTCCCATCCCAAAAGTGTCAGCCCCTTCATGGTCAGTATTCTGTAATAGTTTATGGTCAAAGCCACTGTACAGTAACCATAGTCACTCACTACTGTGAATTCCCATGAGTCACCTAAAGTGTATACATGTATACGTGTGTGTGTGTGTGTGTGTGTGTGTGTGTTCTGTCTCTTCCCGTCATTAATAATATCAGGGCTGTGGTGGTACTGTCTGTCAGGGTGTGTCTTAATGGGGCATTTCCTACTGCGCCCAAAACACATAAATAAGTACAACCACACACACACACACACACACACACAAATATACACTGCTTTAAACCACTACCATAAAAAGAATCCAAACTGGAGCAAGAAGAAGAAAGAGAGAACAAAAACAGAAAAAAAGAGAATATTTTTGTAGTCTACAGAATACTACAGAAGAACTGAGGGAATATAAAGTGATAGAAATAGATTTATGCATGTGCCAATTTATAAGGTTTGCATTTACATATATAAATAGGTGTGCATGTGTGTAGGTGTGAATTTTGACTGTGCTCAGTGTATACTATAATGACCCTGGCTGGAGGAGGGGAAAGTCCATTTAATCAGTGCTGTATTTGGAGCTATTTGTGCGCGTGTGTGTGTGTGTGTGTGTGTGTGTGTGTGATTAAAGGGGGCTGGATGTATTAGGTTATTAGAGGTTGGCAGGGACCCTGCATCAGAGGCCTTGATATTAAAACAAAAGCTTCAAAGATGTGTGCAGAACCACACAATGAAACACAATCACAGTGACCCCCTTTTCTTTCCACAGCAGCAATAAAAATATGGAAAAATATCATAAATCACAAACCATTTAGGGGAAATTTGCACAATAAATCTTTAATAAATCTGTGTTTTCTTGATCTCTTACCATGAAATATTAATAATCCCATGCTTCTATCAGCTCCACAACCTAACAGGAAACCTCAGCACTGAAAATTGTCATAAAGATTTAGCAATATGAATGCAATTTGACTTTTGATCCAGACTCACCTGAGGGTCAGAGGGCAGATGGAGGACAGTGTGCAGACGTTCACTGTGGTGATGGCGGGACTCCTCTTCATATACCAGGTCTCGGTCTGTCTGGGGGAGGGTGAGGAAACGGCGGATTGTGCACAGGTTCTCCCACAGTGTGCGGTTCTCTGGGCTTGGACTCTCCTTCCAACGAAGCAACTCACATAGCCAACCCTGACAGAGAAAGAGAAGTAGAATGATAGGTAGTCCGATAGAGAGAGAGGGGGGGATGAAATGAGAATATGTGAAAGAGAGTGTGAAATGGAGAGAGATATGATTATCTCTGCTAGACTAGGCCAGTCTTTGATACCAGCTGTTGTGGGCAGCCAACCTCTACCAGCATCCTGTGTTAATAACCTGATCAGAACTCTCTCTCTCTCTCTCTCTCTCTCTCTCTCTCTAGGCCCTCTTGGCCAGCTGCAGCAGATGGGTGCGTTCAGCCATGACCCCCCCAACCGACCCCAGGCCTGTGGGACCCAACCGCATCTGTCACATGCATACACACACATATATACACATACACTAGCACAACCCTGCTTTACACACACTCTACACACATTTTAGGATTGGGGTGGTCACACCTGCAAATTCACACACGCTGTGCTAACGGGCTAACGGTGCTTGTCTGAATGGGTCAGTACAGCACTGTCGTCACTCAGACAATTTCATGGCAAGAATTAGGCGCAGCTGGGCGCAGGATCAGATTTGACTAAATCAATTATCTCTCTTTGCTCTCAAATGGGAAAGGGACCTGCAAATGGTCCAGCAGGTTTTCCAAAATATTCCTTAATCAACACTCACAGATGAATTCCATGCTTTTTAAGTTGGAGTTGAAGGCATGCACCACACCATTATTACAGCCCTCCTTTCAAGTGTTTTAACACGTGTATCAATAACAGAGTTTTCACAACTATAACCATGCATGCGTCTTCTTCTTTTCCTTTCGGCTGTTCCCTTCAGGGGTCGCCACAGCGAATCATCTGCCTCCATCTAGCCCTATCCCCTGCATCCTCTTCTCTCAGACCGACTACCTTCATGTCCTCCTTCACTACATCCATAAACCTCCTCTTTGGTCTTCCTCTCGGCCTCCTGCCTGGCAGCTCTAACCTCAGCATCCTTTTACCGATATAGTCACTCTCCCTCCTCTGAACATGTCCAAACCATCTCAACCTGGCCTCTCTAACTTTGTCTCCAAAACATCTCACATGTGCTGTCCCCCTGATGTACTCATTCCTGATCCTATCCATCCTCGTCACTCCCAAAGAGAACCTCAACATCTTTAGCTCTGCTACCTCTAACTCTTCCTCCTGTCTTTTCCTCAGTGCAACTGTCTCCAAACCATACAACATCGCTGGTCTCACTACTGTCCTGTACACCTTTCCTTTCATTCTTGCTGGTACTCTTTTATCACACAACAGACCTGACACTTTTCTCCACCCATTCCAACCTGCCTGCACACGCTTCTTCACCTCTTTTCCACGCTCCCCGTTGCTCTGGACTGTTGACCCTAAGTACTTAAAATCCTGCACCTTCTTTATCTCTTCTCCCTGTAACCTCACTGTTCCACTTGGATCCCTCTCATTCACACACATGTATTCTGTCTTGCTGCGACTAACCTTCATTCCTCTTCTCTCCAGAGCAAACCTCCACCTCTCTAGACTCTCCTCCACCTGCTCCCTGCTCTCACTACAGATCACAATGTCATCCGCAAACATCATAGTCCATGGAGATTCCTGTCTGACCTCATCTGTCAGCCTGTCCATCACCACCGCAAACAAGAAGGGGCTCAAAGCCGATCCTTGATTCGGTCCCACCTTCACCGTGAACTCCTCTGTCACACCTACCGCACACCTTACCATCGTCCTACTGCTCTCATACATATCCTGCACCACTCTAACATACTTCTCTGCCACTCCAGACCTCCTCATACAATAACCATGCATGCGTGTACTGATTAATTCTTTATTTCGTAGTGTGTCGTTACCCACATATTGATGCTGTTAAAAAAATTTATTTTCAGCCTTGTGACTGTGTAGTTAAACCTTCCCTACCATTCCTACTTGTCTATACTGCTGCAGCAATCTAACCTGAATCAGAACATCACTGTCTATGTCTCCACATGCAGGTCATTGTGAAAAGGAGCCAATAATCAGGACTATCTGAGTAGTGCAATGGAATATCCCTCCAATGAAGCAATTGGATTGCATCATGGAGGATGAGATCCTTGGGATGTCAAGATGGCGGGTCATGGTCGGGTGAACGAAAACCATTCTGATGGACATCTGCAACGTAAAGCATGTCTATCTGCCTGTGTTGTTGTTTACCGGGTGCAGACGTGCTCTGATCAGATACCAGCGCCTGCATAGGAGGAGACACTTGCTTACGGTAGATTGAGCATGGCTTAACATCATTTGTTATTTTCAGCTTTATTTTCCTTTCATGTGGAAAGGAATTGCCCAGTGTGTGTCTTTGATAATCCTGCATGTGTGTAATAATTTAAACATAAATGCATCCTTAACATGAAACAAATAATTACCAGTCAAATCCCTCCATTCACCCCAATGACTCTGAATCATCACCTTTTCATAAGTGCATAAAATCAAGCAGTAGAAAAAGAGAACGTTTTGTTTCTGTAGGCTTTGAAGGCTTTGAAGTGTATCATTAGTATACTGAAAGCAGTTATTTGGATAAGCAAACATATGGGCTTACTTGGCTCTTGTTGGCTGCCACCTTGGCAAACAGAGCCTGAGACACCTTGGCTCGCTTCATCTCCTGCTGGATCTCATCATAAATGGATGATGTGATGTTGACCAGTGGTTCCAGTTTCAGGGGAAGGTCAGGATTCGGACCAGAGGGCTTAGACTACAGGATGCCGTGGAGATCAGGTTCAGCAGAGACAAGAGTGAGGCAAACGTTATTAAGACAAACAAAGTATGTTCTGAACAATTGACAATCCTCACACAATAGGTTAAAAGTAGCCTGTGTTTGTATTAGTGAAGCACAGAGATGGATGCATTCAGTAGGAGAGTAGTTAAGGCATTCTCTTACATCTACTTTGTAGTTCATGTTTGAATCATGGTGTATTGATTTTAGAGTTGTGTGTTTTTTTGTTCTTCACATGCAGTGTTTGAAGTCATTCTGCAGGCACAGGCAAGTAATCTCACATTCCCCAACACAAAAGATAGTAAGATAACAGTATACAGACATAATAATAATAATAATAGTACACAACTGCATTCCCTGGGACCAAAGAATCAGCGCTCTGTCCTTATATCAGAGAGATTGTTGCTATCTGGACAGTTTCACTGATGCTCTAAGTTTGAAAAGAGTCCTGCTCAAATGACCCTCTATAACAGTAGGCTTGTTCAGAAAAAAAAGTTCCAAGCCATCTACTTAACATAAACATATCTAGATCCAAACCTTTGCTTTTTAGGAACTGTCTCTATGTAAAGACATACTGTATACAATATCTAAATATGCATATATAATAAATATCTAATACAAAAATAAATACTGACAATATTTTAATGTTGTCATAAGACATGATGACAAAAACGATAAAGGCCCTATGAGATTAGATCAGCGTTGAGATCATGTACTTCGTGAAGTAGATTAATCATCAATATAGATTTTCTTCTATACAAATGTTATAATCAAGAATTGTTAACTATTCTCTTTGCTAAGGAAGCCTAAAATAATATCTCACTGTCTGTTCAACAAAGTGACAGGATCATTTAATGAGCGAGAGAGAGAACTGATGTGATCCTCACCGAGTTGGTAATTTTGTTCTTATTCTTCCAAATAGATGCCCAGGCATCAGGGGTTAACTGTTCATCCATGCTGCGCTCCCATACTTTCTGCAAAAAGTGGAACATAATGCAATTAGCAATAGTTTAACTCCATACAAGGTGAAACTTTTTTTTCCATGAACATATGGCATCATAATTTTGTTATAATTAAAAGGTTATCACTGAACATTGAACAGAATCATAAAAGGATAAAAAGTCGTGTACTTCTTGTTCATTTTGACACCAGAATTAATCTGTCAAAAATGTGTCAATACTGAAACCTGCAGTCTTTATACACAGATAAGTAACAAAAGCATCAGAAACCAGTGCTATATAAAAAAGCCACAGTTCTTGAGTACATTCCTAAACGTTTCTTTGCATTTCTTTAACCCTGTGTTAAGCTACATCAACCCTACATAAAAAACAACTCTGTTTTAGCTCACAACAACCACAAATATGTATAACCCAAACAAAACAACTAATCAGATAAGACAAAACTTCACAACAATCTCTAGAGCACACGTAGAAAAATGGAGAGCCAGACACACAAATTTGCAATGCAGGTACTCTCGTACTGGGTCAGGCAGAAAGACAGCTCTGTAGGAACAGTGTGTAAGGTCTGAAGGGCTTTTGTGACAGTGGGATAATGGGTACCTGAGATAGGCGGTTACCCCCAGGACTGGAGTTTGAGTTTGGGGGCAGACCTACAGGAGGGTTCATGCTGCGTTCACGCTCCTCCTGGTAAATCCTGTCTCGCTCAGCCTCAGGAAGGTTGAGGAAATTCTGCATGGCCTTGAGGTTGACCAGAAGAGATTGGGAGGCTGTGCGAGGGTCTTCCTCTTTCCGCAAAATCTCTGACAACAGACCCTGGTGTTCACGAATATGCACACACAAGCACATGAAAGCAAAATGAGAAAGGCCCAGGTCTTGCAAGTATGCACATGCAAATCCCACCAGGTCTTCACCTGCACCACATCATCTCCCACCCACTCTATGGTTGGCTCTAATGGGGCGTAATTCAGGCCTGCAGAGGTTCAATGCACCAGGTGTGTAGGCTGCTGAGAGGGCGGGAAAGGAGACTGATATGGGAACCACCATGCTGGGCCTCAGTGCAATGACCTGCAGATCGGAAAACTGTGGTCTAACTTTCTACCCAGAGACCTCAACTAAAGTCTTGAATGTCTGCTATCTGATTTGGATGAATTAAGAACAAACTAGACATTACACTTACTGTGAATAACTTGGGATAACTGTGGTAACTAGAGCTTTTTAACATCTGTGTGCATTTATTCATTCATTCATTTATTTATTTATTATCATTATTTATTATTATTTTTTACCTGTGTGCGGTTGAATGCCACCCTGGCAAACACAGCTTGAGAGACACTGGCTCTCTTGAGCTCATCGCGGACCTGTTGGTAGATGTCTGATGAGACCTCAGCCGCTGAAGGATTGGATCCTGGTTCTCCAGGTCCTCCAGACTTGCTGGGCCTTGGGATAGGTGGGTGGTTAAGGAACTGTTGGTTGAGGGCCTGTGGGTGCTGGTGGGCTAATAGGCGACTGACAGCCAGCTGCTGGTTGATGAGGTGAGCCATAGCTATCTGCTGCTGCACTAACTGTGGACTGAGCTGAGGTGAGAGGAGGCCTCTTGGTCCCAGAAGAGGCTGCAGGGCTGTGGGAGGAGCCACCTGGGTCCGTAGCGGTGGACTGTGGTGGAGCTGGCCACTATGAGATGATGGTGGCTGTGGCTGTCCTTGAGATGGGGGCTGAGATTGAGGGTTCTGAGGTTCTCCAGAGCCACTTTTCACAAGAGAACTACCACTGCCCAAAGGTCCTAATTGAGCCAGGCCAGCTAGGTGAGGGGGAGGACGCTGTCCTAACACACAGAAGTCCACCAGGGTGTCCCTCTCCACTGTGAAGAGAGAAAATGTATAGGCTTGAATAATGAACATTCCTTCATATTCTTACTGAAGATCATAAAGTGCTTTGCTTTCAGTAGGCAAAAGCATCAAATCATTATTCAGTAATGTTTTTTGTTGAAAAACAATTACTCACCTTTAATTTCAGAATTCTCTCGTACTGGCCACATCTTCTCGAAGTAATCACCTAAAAAAAAAGCAAAGAAGAAAGTGAATCATGGTAACTGTGTATCACAAATGTTAACATTGCACATTCATAAGATCAAATAAATAATATGATTTCTAATAATAAGAACACCCTATTAGTGCTTTAGACTCTTTTACTCAAATTTATGACTATGACTGTCAATCAATAAGATTTCTCCATGGTCACATCTGGTGGCTTGTGGCTGTATGTTTGGCTTTGGGAGGCAGTGAACAGAACTGAAAGCAGGCTCTATGTAACCCAACACTGCTTGCTCTGTCACCAAGGACCTTCTTATTCTCTGCTGGCTTTTCTCTCTCTCTGAAGCTGTGCTTGGGGTTTGCTCGACACTTTGATCTGTCCTGCTGTGTAATTATGTTGCCTTTTAATGGGGTAAGGGAAGGAGAAAAATTGTCACAGGCATTTAGATGCTAAGAGGCTTAAACAGCCTGGCAGCGGGCACACTCATCTGCTGGGTCTGGTGCTGGAGACCTCCTGCAGAGTGGTGAGGGAGTTGTGGTTTCCATTAAGCTGAGAGATAGATTGGGGTTCCCCTGTCCAGTGACAGAGAGGCAATGTATAATAAACGGTGTGAGGCAATGTACAATACACGTTGTGTACCACAGGCCCCAAAACCTCAGGAGAATTTATAAAATGGGGTCACCTCAGGATACCCAAACTTTCCTATCAGCCTCATATCTGGTGCATAAAACTGACTACAACGGAGTTTGGCACTGTACTCTCTGGTACAATGGCAAAGGATTTGAAGCATATTGACTAATTTATATTCAGATCTAACAATGCGACACAAGAGCTCAGAGCTCACCTTTAATCTTCTTATACTTCTTATACCAGCGGCCAAACTCTTGACACTTGGCAGTGGAGACATTAGCATAGTAGGAACTGTTCACGATGGAGGAGATCATACTCTGAGAAAAGTCAGAAGAGGGACAGGGACAGAGATGGAGGCTGAGAAATAAATGGTGGCAAACAGCAATGGAGACAGTAAGCCACAAACATATGCTAACAATTGATATGAGGATCAACACACACACAGAGCACTCCACTGAAACACAGCATGCACAGATACACAAAACTCATGGATTGCTTTTTTGCATGGAAGTGAACATGCAGTGCAAGGCTTGCATACACATCCTCACACAAATTGTTGTATTTGTGTGAGGGTGTGTATGCAAGCCTTGCACTGCATGACATTATTGTATAACACTGTATAACATTATTGATGCTCAAAAGCCTTTACATTGCACTACTATTGCTGTAAGAACACCTCTGAGCTGTGTTCAGTAGTATGACTTGGACAGTACAGGAAGAGTTACATGATAAAAGGTCATGTCTGTACCTGGGAGAGTGGGCATTCTTTAGCCAGTGTGCTCTGGTTCATCTCTTTCAGCAGCTCTTTAAGTGCATTGCGCACTGTTGCATGATTCCACTGCTCTGATGGCAGGTCCTCTAGTTTGGCAAAGCTGTAACCATAAGATCCATCACTTCCTGTTCTTCTATACACTGAGGATATACACTCACCAACTACCTTATTTGGATCACCTGTACACCTGTTCATTCATGAAATTATCCAATCAGCCAATCATGTGGCAGCAGCGCAATGCATACAATCAGGCAGATACAAGCCAAGATTTTTCAGTCTTCAACTGTCTACTTTCTGTGAGCAAACCTGCTCACAGAATGTTCTTCGCATGATGTTTTTTGTTTTTCACACCATTTCTGTGACTAGAGACTGTTGTGCGTGACAATTATAAGAGATCAGCAGTCTCAGTGAAATACTCGAAGCAGCCTGTTTGGCGCCAGCAACCATACCACTTTCCCCCCATTCTGATGATTAATGTTAGTCAAAGCTCTTGACCTGTAATCTGCATGATTTTATGCATTGTGCTGCCTCCACATCATTAGGCTGATTGGATAGTTACAGGAATGAGCAGGTGTACAGGTGTTTCTCATAAAGTAGTCAATGAGTGTATAGTGCCTGATCAATATATTATTCCGGCACTGAGCCAGAGAAACAAACACCATCCATGAACATGTAATTAAACTGACTGGAAAAGTATACAGCAGTAGATGTTATGTGGAGCCTGAGTTATCGGTGAATGCAGGAATAAACTGCAAGTGACCATGAAAAGCCTGTGACTGGCAGTGTCCAGTTCTTTCTAACCCACTGAGTAGAGATCACTGTCATAATATTAACCGAAAAAATGTACTGTTTCTGAGGATCAACAGGACACCACAACTATCATAATATTTTCTGTATTAAGTATGGAAAATAATTGTTACCATTAAATATAGGCCATCCATTTAGCAATTCAAAAATTCAATTTATGAACCCCTTAAACCTCCAGCTTATTATTCAGTTATTCATCTTAAAGCATATTATTCAGTAACAACCATGAACTATTCACATTAAGTTAATAGACGGAGGAATGAACTCTGCACTCGCTGGTTTAATATCTCTTTAAAAAAAAAAAAGAATTGTCAAAAATCGTAATCTCATTAAAAATAAAACAAAAAACAACAGCAACAACAACAACAACAAAAAAACACATTGTAACATCCCAAACAGAGTTAACACTGTGCATCCTCCACCCTGCTACTGTTTTGCTGTCTGACCTCTGCAACTGGATACGGAGTGTGACCATGTGGTAGACGTCCAGCAGCATGTCAGCCACTGTGGCTTCGGGAGCGTCCGTCAGGCAGTGGATAGGCAATGGGTTCCAACGACCCACCTTAATGATGCCTGTGAGCAAGAGAGTGAGACACACAGAGAGAATTCATTAACCCTGTTTGATCTAATTTGTACCAATTTCTGCAACATAAATCCATTTCCATTACACGATTAAGATGGTCAGTCCCACCCCCACTATCAGTGATGGCTGGAATGTAAAGACCCTTCATTCAGCAATTCTACCAAAACACCAAAAGCTGACTAGGGTACATTACGTCACCACAGCAGGCCAGATGTTTGTGAATAATTATCAATCCGACGTTGGATATCTCAATGGAAAATGGAAAGTGGAAAGATAGACAGAAAAAGGATAACTTGACTTTGAACTTCAGTGTCTATTTGGACATAAACACTACGCATGTGGTGCTAAAATGATACAGGCGTGTATACTTGGAGATGAGTCAATATTTATTGTTTATGAATGTGCATTGCATCATGGATACGGGGAAGTGTACTGGGGGCTTTCTCTTTTGCCCTCGCTCACTCTGTGTCTCTCTGTCTGTCCCTGTGGAGCAGTTCATCCCAGGCTATAAAAGCAGACAGCAGGGAACAATAGCTGTAATGATAAGGCCTTATCTATTAAACTCTTATCAGGCAGGGAAGAAGCACCTGACACGCACATTGGCGGCTGCCCCATTAAAGTGTGGCTCGCTGGGACGCCACAGCGCCTTTTACAGCCTGCAGAGACGTGGAGGACAGGCTATGCTTCGGACACCCATGTCTGCCCCTCCATTAATGGCCCTGCCATAAACGCCAGTCAATGATTGTTTGATTAACCCAAATTGACCGTTATAAATGCCTCTCACTGTGCAAAGGATGGGATGGCCATTTATGACTGAGTAGTAGTCCATAAAGATGTGACTACTGGGGGGGATGTTGTCCATGAGAGAATGGCCGCCATGTTAGTCATCTGAGTGTCATTTGGTAGTCTCATAAATAATATGTGGAATCAGGCTGTCCCTAAGCAACCTCAGTCAAGGGAGGAGACAGTTAGCATTTCCTCTTTGAGTCACCCTTAACCTTGATGATTTATGGGATGTCAAGATGACACATGAATAAAGATTTGATATGTAATAATGCAATAAAATGCAACAGGTCTCTGCAACTGTCGTAATATAGTATTTTCACTACTGAGTATGGAAAATAATTGTTACCACTAAATATAGTTGTGGATCTAAATGTAATTCTATTATATTGTTAAATTTACTTTAATTAACCCCATAAACCTCAGATATGACATTAATTAAACCTTTAAATCTCCAAATAGGTTTGATGCTTTTTCATCATACATTATATATGTTATTCACATAATTAGTGTCATATTTCCTTACTACTGTGAGATCATGGCATTTGCAGACTTTTGTTCTGATGATCAGCTACTTTACCCAATATTACTCAGCATTCAATCATAAATGCACTTGTCATGTTTTTTTTCTAAGAATGAATAATCACTTAAACTCTGCCATGTGACGGGGCAAAATTGGTGATCTGGTAGCACCAAATGCCAGAGCTGCAGGTTTTTTAAAGAACCATTAAAAAAGATGAGCTGGCCTGATCATTGACTTTTTGCTCTATTTATTTCCAGATGTCAGATATTTATTTCCAAGCATTGTTGGGATGTGCTACACATGGAAACTGGACTCTTTGCTTATCGTATTATTTACCTATTTTCCAATGAGACCCACACCATCACCACCACATGCAAGCAAAGTTCTCCTTCACACACACATACACACACACACACACACACACACTGTAGGCATGAACAGTAAATTCAAGCTTAGCGTGAACACATAAATGAAATACCCAGCTGGAAAGGTGGATGCTAACTTCCCCTGGACTTATTAAGGACAGGCTGAAGTCATGAAAGCTAAACAATGCAAATCGCATTACTGTCCACTAAATGAGAGACAGATGAAGTATGGCCTAGCTTCTTCTTTCTCTCTTTCTGGAGCTTCAGGCTGTTTCTGTAAGTTGAAGAGCTCCAGCTGTAGAAGAGTCTCAATAGCAGATACACACTAACCTATCCCCAGCCAATACACCACTGCCAACACCAGTTAGCCTTGGACAACTAACTCTTTTATTCAAAAGCCAGACGGTCCGCTCATTTGTGTCTCTCAAGTTTGTGAGCGAGTTTGTGTTTTGACTGCTAGAGAAAAACTAACACGACACACGCCTGACCACCTCTGAGACTCTCCGTTCTCACTTTCTTCACTGACATACCAACAGGCCTTCGGGGAGTCTTGCATTTGTTCTCCAAAGTTATCTGTACAAATGTATTCCCCAGATACAGAATTTGAGGACTAAGTGAAACAGATGAAGACAATTTGTGTGGTGCCACTCCCCCTTCAGATCTCCTTTCCCTCGCTTTTTGTCTTCAGACCATGTTTATAGTACTGGTGAGCTTTGATTTCTGTGGGACGAGCCTGTTTAGCTCATTGTCTCGCTGTGCAATGCTGCATGTATGCTGGCCACAGTCTGACAGTCTATACAAGCCACACAAGCATGCTTACTAAAGCTGGCATCCAATTTACTCACACGGAAATCTTTCTCCACATATAGCTTCACTACAGTGCTGAGTAATCAGACAAATGCATGTCCTAAAGTTAGCCTTGTGATGATCTGAGCAAATAAGTTCACAAAAAAAAAAAAAAAAAAAAGAAGAGAGAACTGTCCCATTCTTGGACCAACTGCAACTTTTCTGAGAGTGGAAACTAAAAAAGATGTTGGACAGAGTATTTCACAGATGGACTTTCATTAACACAAAACACACAGCACACAAATACACACTTGGACCCTGTGGTAAGGGCATTAATGAATCATTTTTAACTTGGAAAGCTTATGTTCTCTGGCATTTTCTTCCCCTCTTCAAACCATTGTTCCAATTGCCACATTAAAATTCCTGTTCTCTCTGATGGTCTTTCTTGTGGGAAGCTGGTGGCTTGGCTTAAGCTTATGTGTACTGATCCATATACACTCATATACACAAATACAATCCCTTTGCACAGACTATCACACTCTCTCTCTCTCTCTCGCTCTCTCTCTCTCTCTCTCTCAAGCAGAAAAATGCAATGCATTGTGATAGATGCTCCCGTACACACACACTTGCGTTTAAGTGGCATGGTTTAACTAAGGGAAAGCCCCTGATGTGTGTGAGTCAGGACGACCACAGAGCTCCATACAATCATGATTAGCGCAAGAGAGGATTAGCTGGCCATAATAATACTACATATCCATTTCAGTTTAATGGATAAGATTTCCTGGTTGACAAATACTGTAAGACCTATTACTGTGATAAATCTGACTGTGTGTCAGTTGAAACGCTGCCATAGAGATCACTCATTTGAATAAGTATTTTTTATAAGATGTGAGAATAGCCTAAATGACTAACACATTTACACAAGACATTCATATCGTTTTAGAAGGACATTCTCTTTAAATTCTACTTTCACATGGTCAGTGTTATTTCTCTTTGCGGTTCACTAACATTAATTCATAATAAAACATTAATTGGTAGAATGTTATTGGTTTTATAAGAAATCTGCCCTGTTTTCAAGACCAGTTTAGAATTTCTGCACCACCCCAACCCCCCCCCCCCCCCCACACACACACACACACACACACACAAAACAAACAAACAAATAACAACAACAAAAAAAACAAGTCAGTTTGTACAGGTCAAAGCATCCAAAATGCCCACATGTACCATATCAGGCAATAGAACATATTTTCCATCCAACTGACCCAGATGGTGGTTTGACCCTCAGTAGCCACATGTCAAACGTGGCAGGGCAACAATGCACTTCTGTAAGCCATCACCACTGTTAATTGTCTGAAGCCTTAAACTACAGGTCTGTCTATATGCTTCTATAAAAATACTCCGACCCTTATAATTGAAATAAACAATATCTCCCAGTTAATTGCTGGCCAGGCTAATTAAAGAAAGGCTGTGGTGCTGGGAGAGGAGCTTAAATACACCGCTGGAAGAGAGCTATGCAGGACACAATTCAAACAGGGAGAAAATAGCCAGGACTCTGTGTAATTTTGGTCTTGAACCACAGGGGAAAAAATGTATAATTTAAGCCAGAAATTATTCATTTAACATAAATGCTTATTTTAAAAAACAAAAAGTATTCATTTAAGATGAGGTTTCTCTCTCTCTCTCTCTCTCTCTCTCTCTCTCTCTCTCTCTCTCTCTCTCTCTCTCACTCACTCTGCATTTTAGGGAAGGGGAAGGTAAAAGAGGGTGATTCCTAGCTTAGTAAAGAGTGTGTGTTTGTGTGAGCATGAGATTGATAGGTAGGTGCTGAAGAAGACAGACAGACAGACAGATACGTAGACAGACAGACAGACAGATAGATAGATAGATAGATAGATAGATAGATAGATAGATAGATAGATAGATAGAGCAGTCATTTTATTTGGCTTGACCTGTTAACTCAAGGGTGTGGAGTAAATCGGACTGTCTCCACACTGTTTGTTTTCTTGTGGTGTGCTGTTTCATTTGTCTTTCCCTTCCCCTGTTTTTAAGTTATTTTGGAACAGACTACACCAATGTGCAGAGATGACCTCTTGGCCACTTTTTGGTTTACTGATGCCAGATGTTCAGTAGCTATCATACTTCTAAAAATACAATAGTTGTCCATTAATTTTGACATTTCCCCATTTTCTTGGGAAAAAAATAGTGGACTGTAAACTCAGCACATCAGTAATTCATTATGGGAAGACTAGAAAAGATGAAAATGACCCAATTGTGCCTCTTGATAGATACCGCATGCTTATAAATGAAATTTCACTTTACATATATATTATATATGGTATACTTAAACATGCAGAGTCTAACTGTCTAACTATAACTGTGCAAGAGTCTAAGGCAAATTCAGAAATGTTTTCTTAAGCAAATTATTTTGATATTAACTATTTGCTTGCTTGAAATAGCACCATATTTTATTACATTAACACATTAATAATGACTTTAACACTTGTATTAACAATTGCATTAACACATTAATAATTACATGCATGTCTCTTTTATATATTTATATAAGCTACATTAGTTCTGTGGTAAAATATTCTAAGCTTAATAAAAAAGACTTGGCTACTAAAGTCTCACACAGCTTCAGTGATGCTGAAGTCAGGAGTCTAAGGTAGCAAATGAATTAATAATGTAACAGTCCCATCAAACTTCCTCTCCACATAGTTTTTAATTGTGTTTGCAATATATTGGTATTGTGTTACTGTTATTGTGTTAAAAGAAGTTTTCAGAATTTTACCATCAGACCACCCCTTCATTTCATTTCAAGCATTAGTGTGTTTTTCACCATCTTTTCTCTTAGTTTCATATGGCATTCTGTCGCTTATTGACAGTCTGCTGTATAGTCTTAGCATCTTAAAATTTCTTTAAAAAATTCTTTGTTGTTCTATTAAAAAATGGTTCCATAGCTGAAACTGAAACACTATACGAAGGGCTCTACAAAGCTACTTTATACTACTTCTACTCACAGTTGAAACACTGACTTATTCTTATATATATATATAATGTTATGTATCTTCCAAATAGATTATATACCAGAAGATCTGCTTCAAACATAATATCTTGCACAGTTGCTATTGAGACTTACAGTGTATATGGATAGAAATACATAAAGATGTGGCTTTTGTTGAACTAAATGATTTTTGGATTTCTGTGTGATCCTTTCATTTTCAACAGACAATTAGAACCATTCCTAATTAACACACATTTTCACTTTGATATTTTCAGATTTTTTTAAAGTCTACTAAATAATTCTTATGGCACTGTTGTTTAATTTAGCAAAGACACAGATCAAATGTCCTTTGAAACATCTTGAATATTTTGTAGGGATTTAAAATGACTTCTCTATTTAAAAACCTTTCAAAGCAAATAAAAAGAAGTTAAAACCATTTTATATTGAAAGCAAAGCGATCGAAAAAAGTCCTAAAATGTATGGCAAACATGTGTTTTCAGTTTGAGAAGTCGGTTCTTACTGTTAAACAAAATTATCTTAACTTGATGCTGTACCTTTGAGAAAAGATTGGGATCAGTATGTGTTTAGAAATGTTTGGATTTAGGCTCATTCTTCAGAAAGATGTCTTTGTTACTGTGAATAAATTGCTGTTTTAAGTTCTCTGCATACTTTACAATACACATATAAACCTTTTACTCTTCCTGGAGATGCCAACCATATGTATAACAATAAATTAAAATGTCATTATAATCCTTCTTTTGCTTGCATACTTATAAACAATTTGAGTATTTCACACAGCCATACACTCATACACACAGTGATTGAAATGTAGACATAACATGCAACTACAGGAGGCATCATGCACACGCAAAGGTATTGCGACATATTTGCCATTCAAATAGACTCAGCATCACACAAATATTTGTCTTAATGTTATAGTGAAGAACTTTCACTTTACACTTAAATCTAACCCCAACCCTAACCTCTGCAACCAAAAGGAAACATCCATCCATCCATCCATTTCCTGTACCGCTTATCCTACACAGGGTTGCAGGGAGCCTGGAGCCTATCCCAGAGGACTCTGAGCACACGGAGGGGAACACCCTGGACGGGGTACCAGGGCACAATCGTACACACACTCACACACCCATTCACACACTATGGACAATTTGGAAATGCCAATCAGCCTACAACGCATGTCTTTGGACTGGGAGAGGAAACTGGAGTACCCGGAGGAACCCCCCAAAGCACGGGGAGAACATCCAAACTCTGCATACACAGGCGGTGGGAATCAAACCCCCAACCCTGAAGTTGTGCAGCAAAAGTGCTAACCATGCCACTGTGCCCACTCAAAAGAAACGTTTTGGGCTCTTTTAGGTTTTAAAAAATATATAAATTTGTTCACACCACCACCACCACTAACAACAACAACCAGTTTACTGTCGAATTGTATGATTCAGACTCCATTTTCAAGAACCCTGAATGGGCTCGTCATCCTGATACCTACATCTTTCTCTTTCAGGATCTCATATGCAAAACATAAAGGCACATTTTTGTCATACGATTGCTGATAATATGATATAAAACCTGATTGAATAACCTTGAATAACTCAATTATTAGTGGGTCTTTTAAACTTCAGACAAGTTTTGCTCCGAAGTCAGATGAACCTTTCAGGTGGACTATAGACCTTTTTTTTTTTTTTTTATAGACTATAACTTTTCCACATTACACGTGTAATGTTGGCTCCACTTAACTAGAATGAAACATAATCAGTGTAAACTGGTCTTAGATCGATATACAAAAAGTGTGACTTCCACTGGTGGACTCACCCTGTGCCTGGGCTGCTGAGCTGTGGGAGTAGCCGAGGGCAAGCAGCGCCGTCTCCACCAGCTGAGTGAAGAGAATGTCCTTCCTGACCAGCACAAACTCTGCATGCTCCTCTCGGCCCTCCCCCTCCACCACTACCCCTCCATCCACCTGCTCTACGACGCAGAACACGGGAATCATCAGACCTGCCAGGAGAAAGAGAAAGAGATTGTGAGAGAATTTCGGACTGCGCCTGTTTCTGAACACTTGCTATAGGTTATTAATGCGTAAATGCTTAATGATTAATAGGTTAATCGGACCATTTTTTAATGATGATCAGAGTTGGCTAGTTGCCATGCAAATAATCAATTCTTTATCAAACCATCCCCGGACAAATGATCAAACATTGCTCTGTCTCTGTTTTACAAGCTGAACTGATAACTCTGTAGGTTAAACGGATAATACTAGAAGATTATGTTGTTAATTTAATTAGTTAGACATTGCAACAGATACGCAAACTTTACCCTTTCTCATGGTTGACTGTTCTTCTGCACAGTTTCATGATCTCTACTGCCTCACTTGGGTGAATATAATGTTTTGTTCCTCCCTGCAAAACCTGCTACCATTTAAAGCATTTTCCCTGCTGTGCTTTGTTCTACAGCTTTCTGGTGGCTTAAATTAATTAAAGAAATGAGGGTTTGAAAGCGTCGGGCAAACTAGACCACTAATAATAACAGCCAAGTTGGATAAAACACACACGTGAACAATCTCTCTCTCTCTCTCTCTCTCTCTCTCTCTCTCGCTCTCTCCATCGTTCTGTCTCACACACATGCACTACAAAAATATATAGAGGCTTGGTGTGGTGTGGTTTGGTGTGGTGCTAAATGTGTATAGCCTCTCTTGTCTCTACACTGAAAAAAAAATCTAACATTAGCTCAAAGAAAAAAAAAAAGGTGTCGACTTGTTACGGCTTTTTTTTTTTTTTCTTTTTTCTTTTTCAGTTTGATGCATTTTTTAGTACTTAGATCCAATGTTTTTTTTTTTTTTTTTTTTTTTTTTTTTTTCAGTGTATTTAGGAACTGACTGAAAAGAGTTTTGGTGTGATGTTTCTATGTATA
This sequence comes from Cranoglanis bouderius, assembly GCA_023630585.1. Lineage (NCBI taxonomy): Eukaryota > Metazoa > Chordata > Actinopteri > Siluriformes > Cranoglanididae > Cranoglanis > Cranoglanis bouderius. The sequence goes on from CM042569.1 coordinate 6,075,849, forward strand.
ATAATAATAATAATAATAATAATAATAATAATAATAATAATAATAATAATAATAATAATAATAATATAATAATATAATAATAATAACAACATATATGTACTATACTGTATATGTATACATATAATAATATATACTTTATATATAGCACCTAACCAAGCCTCTTGTTTTAATCAATCAGCTCCTATATTTCTATTTCCTCCCCATTAATCAAACCAGCTCCCAATTCACAATCACAAATGCTCTTACGGAGTGAGTTACACTATGGGCCTGAGCCAAATCAAGTAAGTGAATTTCCCCCAACAGGGAAATATAACTGTCAACACACACCAGCTCCCAGGCGTGCTACTCCCCCCACCCCCAACCCCCACCCCCTGACCCCCCACCCCTCTCTCTCTATCTCTCTATCGCTCTCTTTCTCTCTCTCTCTCCCTATTTATGTATTTGACTAGCAGTAGAGTTTCATCTATCAGCTTTATTTGTCACAACATTTTGTATAAGTTTAATAAATTCCATCTGTGACTACATTCAGCTGGATTGCTATCTCTGTGTATAGAGCTGTGCATGTGTGTTATAGTGTATATGTGTGATTAGTGGTATACTAATACTAAACCCGCTTATGATTTACTATATATACAAAAGTTTGTGTGTGTGTGTGTGGCCCTCTCCTTACTGCTCTACTGTGGTTTACAGGAAGCACACTAAGTTTCCTATGTTCAAAGACAACCCCTCATTAGGATTAACCATCGACCCCAGCTTTCAGCACACAGACACTGGAAAGGGCCTTCTACATCTCTGATCTTCCTCATCCCTTTAAAACACACACAAACACACATGCGCACATGCTGCCTGCATGCCTGCTTTTTACCTTCAGTTGTCTTATTTTTTAAAAATTGTTTTTCTTAATAAATGCACAGATCCACAACCACGCACACACACTGTGTAGGCTCATGCCAGTTTTTATAGTTACCTTACTTACTGTAAAGCCAGCTAGGTAATTGATATTCATTACAGGTTGACTCAATAAATGTCATCAAATGCATTAAATAAAAATTTACTGAATTAAACAGATGTGCACAGATGTAACCTGACTTGGGGATGTATAACTGCTATCTTCTAAAAACAGCCATGACCACTACACCCAATATTTTATTTCTGTGACTGTGAAGTTATGATCAATGAATGACATAGGCAAATAAATCAGGCCCTTACAGTGCTCCTTTATTAACTACGCTTGGTGTTATATTGTCCCCATGACACTCCGCAGGCCACATTAGTGTATAGGATGGAATTGATTCATACTGTAGGCTGTGGGTTAGCCTTTTAATCTAGCCTAATAAAAAGTTCAGACAGACTGTAGAAGGAAATGCACAGGGAGCTATGAGCTGCAACAGATTTGGCTAGTATTAGTTGAAGCTGGTTTAGCATTGTATTCTTCTATTCAAGGCATTCACATGTCTACCTAAACCTCTGATAATGTAGTCTATTTAAAAACTACAAAATCGCACTCCTTAAACAATTCTGTATTAAATAGACTGACTTCAAAATAACTGATTACAAAAAATTTGATTTTTTTTCATTCATCTTTAGTAATTGTTTATCCTGCTCAGGGCTGTGGTGGATCCAGATCCTATCCTGGGATCATGTGGGTGAGGCATGAATACACCCTGGATAGGATGCTGGTCCATCTCAGAGCACTATGTACACACACACACACACACACACACACACACACACACACACACACACACACACACACACACACACACAACCAGTCCACCTACTGGCATGTTTTTGGAAGGTGAGAGGCACACGGGGGAAAATGTGAAACTTTACTGTTGCTTCATTTGGAGTCATACCTCCCAGGGCTCTCTGTGGAGCTCCATTATGGCGACTGCGAGGCCCGGTAGGGCTGCCATTCAGCTCCAGACGGCTTATCTTCCCCGGAGGGGGGCCACTCAGATCGGGGCTGGTAGCAGTGCGGCGCTCTGGGCTCTCCCGCAGACGTGGGCTCTCTCCTCCTCCACGTTCCATCCCCCTCCACACTGCAGGGGGAACACCGGCCAGGGAGTACGGACCTGACGGATGGACAGAGATAGACAGATAGATGGATAGAGAGAAAAACAGACAGATACGTATGATATAAAGAGTGTTGTAAGTATCCATGCTAGGTGTATTTTCAGTCATCCAAGTCATTTCGATTGTGTATTAGTAATACATCAACGTGACATCAAACTGAAGCTACTTGAACAGGTGCTGAAACAAGTCCAGTTGCTTATTACTACTACTAGATGCCAGATTGCTAAATGCATAGCAACTGCCCTCAGCATGCTACGTAATGGACCATACTCTGATAATGCAAATTCTGCAACAATCTTCATTCATTAATCTTCAGGAACCGCTTTATCCAGGTCAGGGATCTGAAGTCTATCCCAGGAACACTGGGTGGGTTTATGAGGAATAACATCCAGGTAATTGAGCTAAAGCTGATAGCAGTGTTCTATAACCCACAGGACCTTTCCTCAGGAGCTTATCACTGCAATCAACAAACAGACAAGCTATGCATCTCGTTCTGCACCAGTGTCTACAGGGAATGTAAACTAGGTGTAAACTCTGTGTATGTGTATGTCCTTATGCGTTTGTTTGGGGAATGTAGTATGTAGTGTATGTGTATGCACATGTGTGTATGTGTGTGTGTGTGTGTGTGTGTGTGTGTGTGTGTGTGTGTGTGTGTGTGTGTGTGTGTGTGTGTGTGTGTGTGTGTGTGTGTGTGATTATTTTTGATAGTTGTAAATAGAGATTTGTTTCTTTGTTTGTTTTTATATGGCTCCACAAGAACTATTTATGATTTAATAAAATATGACAACAGAGTGATATTGATTACATATTCATGCACACGTGTGTGCTCCATTGGGCTAGCTTCCAAAGGATCTTGTTTTTCAGCCAAACCTTTAATATTGGTAATGTCAATCAGGATGAATGCCAGGCAGGGCAGCTCACCTGCCAAGTGCGAAAGAACGAGTACTCACACACTACTAGCCAAGTGGAGGAGGAGCACAATTTACATTTCACTCCCTCCACCGAGCAAAGGCTACAGTCAAATGTAGTCTCATATGAAGCAGGTGGAAAGCGCAAATTTCTAGGAAAACTCCAAAATGTTGCAAAAAGAGGGAAAATTATTTACCGAATTGTAATTGTAGAATACCAATGTCACCGGTGACAGGCCTATGTGTTTTGCCATCATTTCCAGAAATGAACAGATATGGCCATGTGGAAATTACAGCTTTGCCCAGTGTTATTAACTTCAGTCTGGTCCTATTTCCAATAGTCACAAATTTTTTATTCATTAAGTTTATTCACTTAATTAGCACTAATAGAAAGCAGCCTATTTCAAATATCTATCTATTTAAAACAGTTTCTTAAATGTAATTTAACACTGAAGTAGGATCATGCTATTGCAAGCGACTTTCCTTTGTTTCTGGGCTTTAAATTTGTGTGTGCATTTTTACATGTTGGCCGCCTGCTCTGTTCCTCCTCCACGTCACTTCCTTACTTCCTTGTTCTTGCAGCCTAAACAAGAACACAACCCACGAATGCAGCACAAATGAAACTGGAGGAGGATTACGAGCTGGGAATAAATGTTCAAAATGAATAATAAATTAAAACCATTAACCTCAGAGTGATTAAAACTCCAACTAGGGCTGAGAAGCAAGGGGCTAAATTCATTGTGGTTTACACCACACTTAAATGCTGTTTGAAGGGAAAGAAATGATTCTGGGGACTGCTGAAAGACTGATGATGTATATACTGCAGTACTTTCACAAACTCTTGATATATATTTGAAAGTACTGTATATATACAGTATATCATCCATTAAACACAGTCAACCGTGGAATAGCTGTGGACCCTTATTTAAGCCTTCTTCTAACACTGCTGCTATAGATCTCTTAACAAAGTGGACTAAACGCAATGGACAGTGGCCACATTAGAAGTACACACCATTTACATTCATTGCAAAGGATCTGAAATGGGAGAAATAAAAGAATTAAATGGGAAACAGATGAAAATGTGCAATATGTGAACCAAACAAAACAAATGAAAATGGCTTAAGCATAAGCAGGAGTCAAACCTGCTGAGCTAATGTACAACAAAATCTCTGGTGTTGAATTAACTGCAGTGTTTATAGTCCCGCTGGACAGAAATGAACACTGTACATCTTAAATCAGCACTGTAATTGTCAATTATCAACACTGGAGGTTATACGTTGTGCCAGTCACTCTTTGTCAACGAGAAGATTCTCTTAGGATTCTCTTGTTCTCTCTTAGGAGAGAACAAGTTGCTCTTTTGGAACCTAGTGAAGAGCCACTCGTCTTACTCGTCTTATCTGTCACCCATAAGAGTGGTACAAAGCTGGCCTCAGTTTAGTGTTAAAGGAAAACCTTCACTAACACTAAGGGAAGTCATAGATCTAATAAACAGTGTGCCTATGCCTGTTTGCCTCCATACTTATTAGACTACAGATCCCACAGGAGCCATAAAAACCTTAATAAACACTTAACAAAACGAAGCTCAGAATTTTTAACAGGCTTTAGCAGATCTATGAGAGGAAATAAAAAAGCAATGCTTTGCATGAGGAGAAGGCATGTGCGAGAAGAATCAGTATTTCGTGCAGCAGACGTTGTATGGAAGATTTATTTTGATGAAAGGTCCCCTTCTGAATATTTCATCTATCTCTTTTTTTGCATCTCTACAGCTTCCTCTTATCATCACATCACTCTAGACATCTCAAATCCTTCTGCCCATTGCCCTCCTTGATGTCTCAGCGTCTTTCATCTACTTTACAGCTGATTTGAGATGCTGATCCCGTTGATTTTTATGTACCTTTGCAGTACAGCACAGGTCCTGACCTGCCTGAGTCTAATGACGCTACCACTGATCACAATCAAGAAATGGTCTGCATCTCAGTTTCCATCTGTGTGCCTATTTCTCTTTCTCTGTCTCTCTCTATCATACTCGACTTGTCCTCCTACCCCCTCTTCTGAGCTACAAATATTTGACAGAGGAGATTGGAGTTGGATCCAAAATGATACTAGAAAATTCACTCCATTTGAGAGATTTTACTGTTCAGTGCTGTAATGTGTTCTTTAATATTGTTAAAAAAAAAAAATAAAAAAATAAAAAAACAGTTTTGGTATCATAAGCCATCCTTTAAATATTATAATCATAGTCACTGCCAAGAAATCAGAACTCAGAATCAGATTGGCTAAGGCCAATAACAACAGGCTGTATAAAATGAAAATCATATGGTTTAGATGTAAGTAGAAAAGATATACATGTGCGTGTTGTTCTGTGTATACCATATATTAGATTAAAATTGCATCACAATTGAGAAAACAATAACAAAAACATGGGAACACTGTGCAACCGTTATCATAATGCAATAACTATGTAAATTTATTGGCCGTGCTAAAAGCACATATCTTTTTGATATCAGCACAATATATTAGGTACCAAAACAATCATGTAGATTATCGAATGCATAAGTAGATGAAAAGATTCTCTCAATAATATAAAACCAGAATAAACCTATATCCATCTAAAGGAACTTCTAAGTAATGTGATGTCTTTTGATCAGTATTCAAAAGTGTCTGGAAAGTGAAAGATTAAATCAATGCTGCCTGTTTAAAGACAACAGATCACACTAACTTACAGTATAAATATCCACTTTGAACCTGATCCAAGCTACAAGCGTCTGGTATGTTTAATAAGTGGAACAGGGCTTATGTCCTGAGAGACCATGATTTCCAAACTCCAGCGACCACACCGCAGAGGTTGGTTCCCTATACCTCTCACTCTCTTTTTATGACTCCTACTCACTCGTTCTCTAGCTGTCCTCTACTCTCTTTCACTCCCTCTGGCATAGAGAATGGCCTCTACCAACCACCGGAAATGGAGGATAGTATAAACACCACAATATTGAACTCATTGTACAGTAATACTCTCCATGTACACAAGTGGGAGATGGCATCTGTGTAATCAATAGAGAAAGAGAGAAAAAAGGGACTGTGGGGTAAAGAGTACTTAAAATGTGAGGATAATAAATGATGAAAATTGAACAAGGTGAAGCAAGAGACAAAAGTTTAAGTTCCAACCTCCTAAACACAATAAAACCATACAGGTGACGTGACAGTACCCATCTCTTCTCTGGTTCCTAATAATGAACCTAATAAATGATGAAATAAACCTGGGTTTGTCTGTGTTGGACTATTAGCCCATATCTGTGTGGTGACAGTGTGCTAAGGCGTTAACCTCACTGGCCAGAGAATAGCTGTGTGATAGTCATTTATTGCAGGGTTATTAAAATATGGGCCCAGTTGGAGCACTGATAAAGGATGAGTGGAGGGTCAGAGGGACGTCTATGAAGGCCCCTGCAGAGTCTCTTCTGTACAGGTGTGTGTTGGGAAGGAGTGGAAAAACAGATAACGACTTATCAGCTATGCATTTAATAGCAGATCACAGCGTGACCAGCAGAGATAATTCAACAGGATTTACACATAACAAGGCAAGCAATATGGAGACTAAAACTAATCGAAAACAGAACACGTAGAGCAATATGTGTACACAACTGCCTAAAGGGTGAGAAATATGGAAAATGTATGAATACATTTTTTTGAAGATGACCCTTAACATATGCGTCCGATCGGTATGAAAAGGAGATATTAATAAACAGGCTAAGGAAGAATGGAAGAAAGATTGGAAACACTTGATTTGGTGACATGTGTGAATGTGTCATGTGGTGAGGAAGCAGAATCGGCGGCTGAGTAATGGAGGGAGTGCAACAGACCTCCTCGAGACCTCATTCGGCTTGCTCATAAACATCTCATTTGGTAGTAAAAGACAAAGAGTTGGAGGTAGGACTTTATTATGCTCCCTCGTCAATTGCAAGTGTGTGTACACACACACACACACACACACACACACACACACACACACACACACACACACACACACACACACACACAGGCAAATATAGGCAAAAACATATGTGACTCCCACACACCTATACACTAACCACAGAACAGACTTGCTGCTCTGACACTTCCAGGGACCACACACTGTCTCACAGCAGTAAGTCTCACAGTTGTCACATATGGTAGACAAGACAGACAAGTACATGGAGCAGGGCTGTAAAATAATCACGCTTAGATATTTCTTCCATAACGTAGAATGCAGTAATACTGCATTAATACTGTGACTCTGGCTAGATGTTGGTATTATATAATCAGGAGTTGGCCAACAAAACAAGCACAGCAAAATCCACAGAACGTTTAGATTAAGTGTAGCACTGAAATGAGTATCAACCTATTCATATTTAACACCAGTTTACCTTACAAGTGGACAAGGCTGGGAATTAATTATCTGTCTTAATAATAAGCATAAATACTGACAGAGTAATCATTTCAAAAATGAGCATAAAAGCTTTTAAAACAACATGCTATAAATAAATAAATAAATAAATAAATAAATAAATGAAACAAAACCAATGAAGTGAGTTCCTAGTTCAAAGTTTGAAAGTAAAACGAAGTGAGAGAAAATCTGCAGTACGTGAATCGCCTTGACTGTAACACGGTAACATTTGTGGTCTTGAAATAAAAATCGATATGCAATAGTCGGACTCTCTGGCCTTGCGCCGTAACCTGAATAACAATTGGCTCCCTACTAGTGCACTAGGCTATATACAGTAGGCGTTGCATAGGTATGCTATTCAAATAGCAAAAGTTTTGCCTCTTCTAAATCTGTTCCTAACCACCAGAACAATCTTAATCTCTGAGGTGACTAAACACACACACACACACACGCACGCACACACACACGCACGAGTTGCGACTTCTGTGTGGAGCCATACTAAATAAACAGAACAGTATCGTGTCAAATATATGACTAAATTATTGCGCAAACTCTGCTCACTCTGTCCACGCACTATTTTGACACACAGGTTTGCGACGTAGTGCATAGTGTATATTGTCTCAAGACTTATAAGAAGCTGTCTTCATGTCAGACAAGCCTAGCAGAGGAACTCATGAGACATATTTTGTTTTCTCTTATTCAGCAAAGGAAAAAAAAAAATTCAAAGAGCGAGGTGCATAGTTTATACGAAGGAAAAATCCTTAACGCTATAGCTGCTTCAGGGCAACGCTATACTAAACATCCCTCTGTTTCACAAGCATGGGAAAAGCGTAAGTGCCTTCTAAAATATAATTCATATTTCGTAAACATTTATTGTATGCATAAACCGAGGCCTGAATGGAGAGGCGAAATTCACATGCAATCCGATACTGAATGCTGCGCACTGCCCATATGCTTCTGCTTTTTTCATTTGCGTGTTTACTCCAGAGTTTGTGGCACTAATAAGAGTCAAACTGTCTGTTGCATTTTGGTTCCATTTGCATTTTAGAAGTATTCCTTTCGACCCTGGAAGGATAGATAGCGTTTTCATAAAGTCACCCTAGAGTTCCCTTTTTTTTTGTTTTGGTTTGGGACTATTTCGTTTATCTCGTCCTCCGACTTCAAGAGAAAGTGAACTTTCAAACGGATCTTCGAGTCCCCGTGCAAGTTTGTGCGTTTTACCAATAATAAATCTGTGTATAAGTAAATCACTATGGTACTGATATAATCTATAGGTGTTTTTTTTTTATTTTTATTTTATTTTTTTTATTTATATCAAATAAATCAACAAGTCAGTTATTACTGCATGCTGGCGTAAATGTGTTTTAAAAAGTCCCATATTATGGAATGACGATTAATACGGGTAATAAGCAAGATATTATTTTCATGACATAAAACAAACCACCGTTATTTCATACGAGGTAAACTTAGGAAAGTTTTGCTTGTACGGCATTAAAACTGCATTTGAGCTGTTGTGATCGTGTCTGTTAATGTGTTCATTAATGTCATGGTTTGAAGCACTCTACTGGATTTCTAGATACATTGAAACTGTCCGTTAAATAAGTTTCAGAACGACCACAGTGAGAGAAGAAAGATGAATAACGACGTAGTATACAAAGAAAAGCAGAAATTGATTTAGATGTCGATTATTGCATACTAGCCTATATTAAAATAGGATGGACCAGATGCAGTTTGTAAGCGAAAAAAGTCAATGAACTAAAAAAAAATAAAAAAATAAAAAATGGGGGAAAATCAGCATAAATTCATTCGCCTCTTTCTATTTATGATGAATATATGTATGGGCAAAATATTCACACACACACACACACACACACACACACACACACACACACACACACACACACACACACAGAGAGAGAGAGAGAGAGAGAGAGAGAGAGAGAGAGAGAGAGAGAGAGAGAGAGAGGTTGGTTTGGATGGTAAGGAGTTTGGCTGTGCGCGGTGCGGTTATTCTCCACAGGGCAGAAGGTCAGTGGTGGCTGTAGGCGAGGAAACCAAAACGCCTTTCTTCTATTTCTTCTCCTACTATTTCTATTGGACGTTTGTCTCTTTTCAAAGTCTCATAAACGGTGAAATAATGAGCATAAACTACATTTTTGTTTTTATTCATCGACTAATTTTGTTGAACATAATTGGATAACTAACGCGCAACACTCGGCGTCTCTAAAGCACGACATGCTGTCGAGTTGAACTCGTTTGTTACTCAGTTGTGTGCAGCTGTAATAACCTGCAACTCATGTGCTTTCTAATGAGAAAAACTACAGGACTCCACAACCTCGGACACGATTCTGTTACACAGTTTAAATGGTTAATTCAATTCAGCTGCAAACGAATGGGAACCATTGCTGTCTAAGAAATATAAATTAGCTGTAGATAACAGTAAACGCACATAGTAAGATTATTATTATTATTATTATTATTATTATTATTATTATTATTATTATTATTATTATTATTATTATTATTATTGTAGTAGTAGTAGTAGTAGTAGTAGTATTGTATTTGCAGGGAGAGTCTGCTGAAACATCAGTGAAATTCATTATTATTGGCTTTTATTATTATTATTATTATTATTATTATTATTATTATTATTATTATTATTATTATTATCAGTAATACTAAAAGTGGTAATCTTTACAGTGACACTGCTGGAATTGTTTCCTATTCTTTTTCTTCTTCTTCTTCTTCTTCTTCTTATTATTATTATTAGTAGTAGTAGTAGTAGTAGTTTTATTATTAATATACAATTTATATAATTACTTTTACAGTTAAAGAATTATAGAATTAAAGTATTAATCATTCAGTCCATAATCGCTTTAATTTTTTCCCTTTCTCTATTCATTTATCTAACCTCAGTTATACCTTTATCTATCAGATTATAACTTATTTATTAAAAGGAAAATCTAAATATCAGTCATATATTAACGTAGTTTAATAATCTGGAATGTTTTGTTCTGTCACAAGTCCACGTTATAGTTTGAGTGATAGAACAAGACTGGGAAATTAAACTTAAGCTTGTACTGTAGACGTCAGCTCTTACACTACAAACCTAAGTTAGACGTGATATTTTAGATTAACAGATGTTAAATTATAATGTAACAGGAACTCTTATAACAGCCGGTAGCCGTTTTGTGTGTTAATGTTCACTAATATTAGAAGATTAACAGTAGCTGTCTAAGCAGAGTCCAAAGGTGCTACAGGAGTTGCATGCATGTGCTACCAAACAAAATCTGGGTAATCATCATCATTTAAAATGATATATTGTAGTTTTACTAATTTGGATAAATTAATATGATCCACAGCTTTGCCATACTGAGCATGCAATTAACCTAATAAATGCCGATAATTTACGGTAGAAATAAGAGTGGGCACTACAGTTAACTTCCATGAAGTTGAAAGCATATTAATATAAATCAATAGAGCAAAATCCTAAGGGGTCAGTTAACACTGTAGCACTCATACAGTACGAGTAGATGGACATAATAAACGCTATCGGAGTCTATAGAACATTGTAGGTGTTAATTCAGCAGCAGCAGCAGCAACAACAACAACAACAACAACAACAACAACAACAACAACAACTAGAGTTGGTTTAAAATATAACACTTCGGATATTATGGATGTTGAATACAGAGGAAAAACAGCACGTGGCTAAAGCCTGGAGGAAATGGAGAAAAGAGGATAAGTATGGAGATGAACTTACTGCTCACGGCGTGTTGGTATCGGGGCTGGCCGTTGAGAGGGCTCTGTCCATTGAGTAAAAGTAGTGAATCCAGGGCTGGGCTTCTTGCTGCAGCGCGGCTGGCTGGAATCGGCTTGCTGGTAATATCGGTGGGCTGAAATCGGCTCGGTGATATCGGCGGTTTGACACTTGGGCTGTGTGTGTGTGAGCGCGGGACTGGAAGCCAGAGTCTAAAGCGAGGAGGCGGTAGGGATGACTAGAGAGAGAGAGAGAGAGAGAGGGTGTGTGAGAGAGAAAGAGACAGAGACAGAAATCCGACCAGCAAAGCGCAAAGCGACACAAGTTCCCCGTAACGGAAGTGCGATTTGTTTCTTGTCCGCCGCGAGCTCGAGCGACCAGTTCCCGAGCGCAAAGCGAGAAGAGCGCGCGCTACAAGCCGACAAAGTCCTTCTAGTGTGCGGGAACACAAAAGGAAATAAAGAAGATAAGGACCTGCGGTTGTCGATTCGCTACTCAGAAGCGACCTATCACAGCAGAAGTCTCTTCTTCGACATAAAAGAACGAGGTCGGCCGCGTGTGAGTGTGTGTCACTTTCAATCTCTCCCGTGCCAGCGGCGCGCTGACTGACAGAGAGCGCGGGAGGGAGTGTGTGTGTATGTGTGTGTGTGTGTGTGTGTGTGAGAGAGAGAGAGAGGGGGGGCAGATCCAGTTTATTAATCCCATCCATGCCCTCTTAGCAATAAAGCTCCATAGAGTTAAACCGTGATCATTTCATTTGGTCTTTTTTTTTCCACGTTCACACAATAACTGGACCGGGACACTTGAACAGCCTTTCACTATCTGAGATTAATATGTTTCTGGTTATTGGGTGCAAACGTTAAGCGTCCGCCTGCATGCAAAAGCTGATATATAACTCGGGACCTACCTAATCAGAGTCTAGTAATACTTTTACTAGTAATACTCTAGTAATACCCCACACAGGTTAAGAAGTAATTGGCCTTATGCAATCGGCTGTTAATATGACTTAAACCCGAAGATGATCAACTGCATGTGTTGCGCTCTGTCGCCTCGCATTCGCATCAAAGTTAATACTAAACCATAATACCCGTCATTTTTCCCCCTGGACACTGGGAACGTTAAAAAACATCAAGTCTCTCTCTCTCTCTCTCTCTCTCTCTCTCTCTCTCTCTCTCTCTCTCTCTCTCTCTCTCTCCTATCTACTGTCTAACCATATATATATATATATATATATATATATATATATATATATATATATATATATATATATATATATATATATATATATATATATATATATGCGTGAGATGAAGCACTAAATCGATCACTTTTTAAACATCTTAAACTATTTCTTATAGCTTCACACCTGTTTGAAATACGAGACCCGAAGCGTTTCCAGCTGAAAACAAGTTAGATCCCGCACTTTAAACGCACCCCGTTTAACCTCCAAGCATACAAGAGGTGCTCCTCTGATCAATTCACAAAATCCACCACACTCATGCAAAAGCGACCTTACCTTCTTCAAAAGTGACTGCCGATGCGCTCAGTCATTTCACAGAGCTACACAACTGTGAGTGTGCTGAGAGGTGGAATAAGCGGACTGTGATGTGTCTGATTCTCCAGCATCATCCCACACTATTGCTTATCCGATGATTATAGGTTATTGTTATTATAAGGCGATAATAATATGTGCCCCCATATGAAGGCTGCAAAGTATTTAACAGCACAGAGTGGTAGAGAAGGCAGTTGTGCTGACACTGCGCACGGCAGGATAATGCGCTCCTCGTTCAGGTGCCTCTCTGTTATTCACGGAGAATTTACATGAATGAGCAACGACGTGAGTTGGGGTGCGAGTGTGCGCGTGTCTGAGTCTAAGGAGTGATTTTTTTTTCTATCAGAAAAAAAAAGAAGAAGTGTGAAATGTCTTTCCCCTCCTTTATCAGATACTTAATAATCCCCAACGCGATGTTCCTGTAGATCCAGCAGTTGCAGAGAAAACACATACACACCAATAGAAATTCGCATTAATGTCGCAGATTTACCGGTGTCTATGGCGTGTGTAAATTTGCAACGCCACCGTGATTAGAACATAAAACCTGAGAAGAAAACACTGAACTGGGGACACAGCTCGCGTTTATGCATGCCAAAGCCAGTAAATCAACATGTTGTGGTTTTTGTTCCGTCCAAAAAAATCTACACAAATGAGCTTTTCTTGTTCATTGCAGTTAAAGCGTTTGTGAGCATGCTTGTATATTAGAAACGTATCATCAAACTGTTAACCTGAACTAGAATTAATAGCTGTTTTATAAAACACGTTCTCACAAACGTTTGCTAAAATAGGAATATAACAAAATAAAGGGTTTTGATTCAGTTTATGGTCTATCAAATCAATAGGTTTCGTTTTAAATAATAATAATAATAATAATAATAATAATAATAATAATAATAATAATAATAATAATAATAATAATTATTATTATTATTATTATTATTATTATTGTTATTATCGATTATCACATATAACCGCGACTTTATTATAACATGACATTACATCTATCATATGATTACATTTCTAGACCTTTTCGTTTTCAGTAATGCCTGGGTAACACCAGGCTATGTGTATTCGATTAAACACGAAATCATCTGACAGGGAAAAAGGATAAACACGAGCGCGCCGAATATTTCATAAAGTTAGTAAGGGTTTGTGACCTGACTGTAGTCTGATTTCCAACAAAAGTGTCAAGGTGTACATTAACGGCTGCATTAATATTACATTAAACTTGCAAAGCCATTTTGTTCATGTTTCATTGTCATTTTAAATGTTTAATATTTCCCAATTACGGTAACAAACATTGAGCATAAAACATGGATTCGATTGTTGGTAATACTTATGGATCACTATGAGAAAAGGAGCATACAGTAATACAATTATTTGTGTTAGGTTGTTAAGTAAGGATAGACATATAGATTTTCTCCTAGATGCGTTTCATGATGAAGCCTTTTTTTTTTTTTTTTTTTCTTCTTCTGATCAAGTTAGTGAACTGGTTAAAGAGCAACCAATTCATGTGAGTGGAGAAAGTTAAACGATGTCATATGCCTACAGTTATTATTGTTATTATTATTATTATTATTATTATTATTATTATTATTATTATTATTAGTAGTAGTAGTAGTAGTAGTAGTAGTAGTATTGTTGTTGTTGTTGTTGTTGTTGTTGAATTAAATAAAAAGTAGACAATAATTATGTGGTGGTTAAAGCATGGCGGATACAAAACCTCTGGCTCAATATGAACACATAAATATGAGCCTGATGAAATGGACCCAAGCTGGATGAAACAGCTGGATGACACTGATATGCTGCTCCACGGCCACATCTGTTTTTCCATTCTCGTCATCTACGGCATTTTTGAAAATGCGTAAATGCATACATGCATACATACATACATGCATACATACATACATACATACATACATACATACATACATACATACATACATACATACATGCATACATACATACATACATACATACATGCATACATACATACATACATACATACGTTACAAAAATCGCTGGAAATATTTAAATGAAGTAAAAAATGTGAGTGCAGAATCTTTCTGCGGAATTACTTATCAACCGACTTTTTATAATCTATTAGTAAAATATACAAGGTGAACTCAAGTAATCAGGGGCAATATTTTGTCAATTTTTACTTTTCAGACGTTTTCTGTCATCAGCCCAGTATTTTATTACAAATTACTAACCGAGAGTGTCGACTTTCCTTTCTTTGCTTGTATCTGATATATTAGTTGGTCTGGGGGAAACGCATGTATTATTATGTATTATTATTATGTTAGGAAATCCTAACTTTATGCAGTCCAAAATGTTATTACTTATTCTTAATGCCAACAACCACAGTTTTCTACATAATATCGACATGTTATAAAGTCAGTGTTTTGACTCTCCATGCTTAATAGCAGAAGTGTCAAAGTCCTGTCCTGAAGGTCAGCACTCAACCTTATTCTAATATGAAGTATGATATGAAGTATGAGTTAAATAATTCTTAATGAGTGATTATTGTAATGATAGTGATTAATGTGCTGAATTTGGTTGTGTGGGTTAGAGGAGTAAAAACACCAATCTCTGTATGGCAAGAAAGCTCTGACTGAGACCTGAGACTGTGACCTGAGAATGATACTATCTACATAATGTTTTCCTTTTTAAATGAATCCTATTTGTAATTCATTACTGTTCGATGCTCTTTGTGTCTAATTATGGATTACTGAGATTCAGTATATTCAAACAGAAAAGCTGCCTTGTACACACGTAAGTTAAATCTTGTCCCTCTGGCGAAACCTCTGGAGAAAAGTTCTTTCAACCCAAAAAACTCAGAATTCCAAGTACAGCTCTGTTGGGAATTGAGGAATCCTTGAATGGCTCTTTTTTTAAGAGTGTAGTGTGTTTAGCTAATAAATCAAATCTAAATACAATACACCAGTAGTATTTTTATATTAGCCCTAGATTATTACATTACCTATGTAAAAATATATTATTTCAAAGAGTTTATGGCACTGAAATGCCTGAAATAATAATAATAATAATAATAATAATAATAATAATAATAATAATAATAATAATAATAATAATAATAATTTAATAACTTTTATCTTTAAATCTTAGTTATTGCATGAGTATGTCAGACATACAATTTTATTCATATATATATATATATATATATATATATATATATATATATATATATATATATATATATATATATATATATATATATATATATATTTGAGCAAGCAAATCCTTATCTCCATCACACTATTGTTCTGGAGACCTTCCTGTTTACTTCTTGCCCTGTCCCCTTCAACTGTAATGACATTTTTTTTTATCACATGGCTTCAGTACCTGCTCTGTCTCAAATCTCATATGTACAACTCAAGGCCCAGTTCCGTGTAATATCATGTAAAGCTAGGAGTAGCCTAATTATTTGCCTTGTGTCTTGTAGTGCGGGTGGTGACCCGGATGGCGGACTACATTTAGGGGGGATATGTGCAAGTGTAGTATGTTTAACGATGCACTATCATGCACCACAGAACAGGGGAGGAGCTTGTAGCAGAACATTTTGGTGTTTGTTCCAACTGTATTGCAATTAAACAATCGGTTTACATAATGTGTATTACAGGCTATTTAATTACTAAAAAAAAACGTCATAAGACTTTTTACACTTAACAAACATTTTCTGTAGTCTAAGAACCCACTAAAATGATGTTCCATGCAATATTATTATAGACCGGAAATCTAAACAATTTTAAGCATTAGGTATATAATTTGAGTCACAACTTAAGGGTTAGTTAACAGCAATGCCGACTTGCCTTTGTTAGGCCTGTAAGAAATAAACACAACAAACCTTACATTTACATTGACCTTTACAGTCACATTTACAGCGTTTGGCAGATGATCTTATTCAGAGCAAATTAAAGTGCTTCATACAGTGTCCCAACCTCTAGGTCTACTCAGTAATATTTATGCTACGGATATCCATACGATCACATAATGACGTTATCATATGTCAGATCACAACCGATTAAAACACATGAACGAATCGAGTGATATTAGGACAGAAGGATTGTCGGGAAATAGCACAATCTAGTGGTCGGTTCACACACACACACACACACACACACACACACACACACACACACACACGCACATTAAACTTTGAATTATATTGAACTATCCATTTTAATCCTATTAATCCTTTAATCCTATTAACCCTACATGTTTATTAAAATATTTAATCTTTTCAATTATTTTGCTCATATTCTTTATATGTATCTATTAGAAATATACCCGTCCTATTAAACAGAAATGGACTTGAAAATGATGACCATAAATCGCTAAAGCAGAGCAAAATAAGGTTCGCCTACCAAATATATTTTAAATACTGATTATAAGCAAACGAAATTATATATATCCCAAAAATTGCATTCGGCTGGGTAGCAATTAATTAGTAAAGTGCAGGCAGGCTGATACAGTTAAAAAAAAAAAAGGGGGGGGGGGGGAAATTAAATGAAAATCTATTTGTTTGGAAATAAAGGGAAAAAACAGCGTCAATAATAATAATAATAATAATAATAATAATAATAATAATAATAATAATAATAATAATAATAATAATACATTCGCTCATTTATAGATTATAAAATTCGTTTTATAAAATTATAGCCGTACTATTAAATTCGGCTATAAGTTTATAGAGTGGACAAATGGGGGGCGAGTAGGAGGTTAAATGCGCTAATCTTTTCTGGGTTAGCAGGGAGAGTGGAGGTGTCAGAGAGTCGTGCTTTACCTCAGTTTTAATTAACACCGAAAGCGATTAACGACAGCAGCAGCAGCGGCGCTTCAGCTCACAACCTCCTCCACTGAAATGAGGCGCCTTACAGGTATGATATAGACAACTACATCTTTAAATTGATTGGGATGTATTATTACTGCTCTTTAAAATGTCTTATTGTCCGACTGTGCACTATCATAACGAATTATTAATGGGTTTTTTTTTGTTTCATATATATATATATATATATATATATATATATATATATATATATATATATATATATATATATATATATATATATATATATATATATATTACTGACTTTTAAAGAATGTTTCGGGTTTTGTACACCACCGTCTCTGTGTTTCTCTCTATGTATTTTTCTGTCTTTGGCCAATTTAATAAATAAAGTCACTTAAGGCCTTAGGCCTAGCCGAGAGGTTTTCAGCATTAAAGATGGATGTTATCTGTCCACGCGCCATGTCTCCCTGCTCCAGTCTGCACACATTAGATGGCAAAATGACCGGCTAAAATAATCTTTTCCCAAATAATGTGTTTTCGCACTAGTTAGGGTCCATTTATGTTTTAAATAAGACTCTAATAGGAGAGGCGGCGGCGCAGGAGAACCTTCAACCTCAACAAATTACCTCCATTCAGAGGTCACGACTCCCTCCATCCAAACGCTTTAGACTCACACTAATCGGTCCACCACGAACCGTAGGCTGTATCGACAATAAGAATAAGAATAAGGATAAGAACAATAGTTATTATTATTATTATTATTATTATTATTATTATTATTATTATTATTATTATTATTATTATTATTATTAACCGGTGGACCGATTAGTGTGAGTCTAAACCATTAATCAATTTAAGTTAACAAATTAAGTTATTTATGCTGTAACTCGGGGATCATACGGCAGTAATTGCTATTATGTTCATTAATTATGTAAAGCAGCTAAAATCGTTTACGAATTATGTGATTGTTGACCCCATTTATTCTCTATAAAACGAAAGAAAAAACAGCATTTTAAAAATTATATACCAGTAGACGGATAAATAGCCTGCTTGGCAGTGAATGCAAATTTTACTAGTACGAATGATTCTTATTCTATATTTTATATACCTCACTGATTAAGTTGGTTATAGATATTTAATAGGGAATTAAAGGCAGACGAATCCACCATTTAATGCCATTTTATTAATTTAGTTATCAATTAACTTTATTAACTTCATTCATACATATTTTGCATATATTTGGACAATTAAACTATGCCACGAAGACATCCAACAATATGACCGTCTTACTAAAACTGGCAACGCGTTAATCAGAGATTCAGTTCAGTTTCTCAGACTCGTCAACCCTAACAGTAAGAGTAAGCGTGACTTTCTCGCGCTTTGTCCAGCATTAACGAGAGCAAATTAAAGCATAAGGAAAGCTGAATGTTAAAACCCCACAGCTCTGCACTTTCCTGCGCTCCAAGTGACTTTTAGCTGAAATTAAATCCGCTTGAGCTAAACGCGACGACCAGAGAGGGGTCGGAGCTCCAGCTCTCTGCACTGTGTCATCGGCCACTAGTGTTTGACAGCTGAAATTATCTGTAAATACTTCATTAGAGTACGTATGAGTTAGCCCTTGTACCTTACGCCCTACACCTCTGCTAAGATTTTGCAAACGAGAACAGACTAGAAAGAAAACTGGCTCATGTTTTGAGAGTGATTCTGGAGACCCAAACCGAGGAGACCGACATAGTTCCAGTGTTAGTTATTCCCTAATGAATTTTGTATTTTGTAAGTATCATATTCAGTGAAGAATGATTAGGACCCACAAGAACTGTTTACTGTGGTTTCTGATCCATTTGCAAACCTGAGTTCATCCTTATTATTATTATTTTTTTAAAATAATCTTTTAGAATGAGAGTAAAACACGTTATGAAACAAAACGCGGATGAGTGAAATGATGTTTTGACTGTGCAGAATACTATGTATTCTGAGGCTTTTCATTAGCTAACATAAGCATAACTGCTAAATATATACAGTATGCACTATCCTGATTAAACGCTGTGATTTTAAATCATTATGCAACCAGGGTTCAAAGCATTTTGCAAAGTTTCCACTCCTGCTCTCCCTCCAATGGATATTACCAAGAAGCAAATGTCAGAATCACTTCCTTGTCTCTGCCTGAGACATTGGCTATAATATAGCCTATATGTCCCATATACATGGATATTATATAATGTGTCAGTATCATGTCCAGTAACATAACTGTATGGGAATGATTAATGAACTAGTAGATAAATAATAAATAATTCCAGAAAAACTCTTTGTTTTTAATGCTTACATGCAGGTCAGTGTTTCCCCTGTATAACATGCCCCTTTTGCCCACTCTATTTAGCCAATATACTGGTTTATTTGTTCAAATATCAACATTAATATCTATAAATTATACGACCATGACCCCAGTCTGAAATGACCAACTTTCTTATCAATCAAGTAGTTCTCTGCTAACACTTCGTTTACTCCTAACAACAGTTTTCTCAAAGATTTCCCCTTTTCTCACTAAGGTCCTCTTCTGTCTGAATACTGCTCAAATCTCACGTGTCTAGACGAAGGATCAACGCAGACAACAGATCAACACAGACAGATGCACAAGACAGAGCAAGAACGTAAATGTTCTTATCAGCTAATGAAAGGAGTTAGTGAGGGTATGCGTAGAGCTAGTGATGCTAATGCTATAGGTGGGGTCACTAACTTAAGAAGGCTCAAAGTCCATTGCCTCAGTCTTGGAGAACAAAGCAAAAAAATAAATTCTGCATTCTGTTTACAGAAAATGCACAAGAAACCAAACAGATTCCTGAGGCGCACAGGCAATTCAATGAACAGCTTATGTTGCAATGGACAACTGTGCCGATGCAGGCCATGGACCCAAATAGCATGTGCACTGGTGCAAGAGATCAGCTGAAAGCCCTAGGAAAGAGTGTCAGAAAAATCTTGGAGACTATAGAAATCTTAGCGACATGAAACTTGTAGTGCAAAGACATTTCTAGTTTTGCTTTCTTAAGACACACAACTAAACTTTAAAATGTAAATCTGAAATCTATAGTCGGACCTTTACTTTTAGACACCCAGTTTATTTTTGAACACATCTAAACAAAGGGCCATGCGCTTATTACTTACCACGGTACATCAGAGTGCAGGGGTTGTTAAGAATGGATTGGATTTGTCTTCCCAGCTGGCTTCCTTGACTTGCATGCTCTTCATTGAATGCATGACTGACAAGAGAATGGCCTTGTGGGTAAACAAAATGGGTGTACAACTTTGAAGACCTGAATGCGGAACTTCCCATGACTGTTAGTGTCAATCATTTACTGCCAATCACCTAAAGAAGGCAGTCACAACATTGTAAATGCCTCAGGTTTGCTTGTCACAAAGCAGTTATACACCAGCAAAATCACCTGATTACCCATTGCTGCATGCAAATTAACAATGAAATTGATGCTGTATATTGTGATGGAGTCCATGAACCTGAAGTTTGAGGTTGATGAAAGGAGGCTGTCAGGGGAGTGGCTGTGGAATCCAGAGAGGAGAAGGAGAAGGAGGAGGCTGTATTTTTTTAAGTAGAGAAGGTCACAATCAGTGAGCTGCATCTACTATTAAACATTACCGAGCCTAGCCTTTACGTTCTAAATCTCTGTTGGCACTGTGAAGTTTTCCAGAGCAGTGGACTAGATTTCTGTGGCCAGAGAGAAGGGAGAAGGGAGGGGGAGCTGGAGCCAGGTCTATTATGTCCTTATTAAAACTCCAATCATGTCTGAGAGCTCTGGACAAAAGCAACCCCCAATCGTAGAGCAAGATGGAAGAATTTGATATGTCTGTTTCACCGGGATGCCACTACAGACTTAATTTTATGTTGTTTCTATGTATGATGACACGTTTCAACAAAATAAACATGAAACATGAAATTAGCCTGGAATTCGACTGCACAGCAGATCATTTGCCCAATCTTATATTTTAACTTTGGCGGAAGTGGTATCTCTAGTAACAAAAACAACACATTATTATTATCATTATGATGATGATGATGATGATGATGATGATGATGATTATTATTATTATTATTATTATTGTTATTGTTATTGTTATTGTTATTGTTATTTATTTATTTATTTATTTTTAATTATTTGTTTTAACTGTTCATTTAGAGAGATAATAATTCACCATTTAATCAGAATTTTTAACCACAAGTAATACAAAAAACAAATAAAGTAACCTACTGGATGGTTTTCACAATTGCAATGTCGTTAGAATTTGCATGAGTACATTATGAATACCTATGAGTGGTTAACAACAGTAGGTTTACTTATATATTAATTCTTGTGAGACCCAACTCACTTGCCGTCACCTGAATTTCTACAATTTTTTATTTAATATTCAGCTTCCTGTTGGCATATTTGAAAATCCAATCAAATAAATTTTGTGAGGAATAGCAACACGTAATTCATTGTTACATTTATTTTACATTTCAATGTATAAAGAGACATTTGTTTTTTGTGTGTGTGTGTGTGGGAGGGGGGCTTTGAAGTGGATATATACGATAGTAATCTTTGTGGAGTTTTGTAAGAGATTGTAAGGGTCAGAGGTCACGGTAGTCCTGTGATCCTGTGTTTGTTATTGCTTTCCTGCCCTTGGTCAGGTTAACACAGCATGGCCTACTCAGCCTGCACTGAAGAGGGAGGCGTGACCCTCTTAAAGGCGTTGATGGGACCCTGGGTCGCTAATCTAAAGTGCTGAAATGTTATCCTCTCTAAGAGAGGGGAATGTGCCATAGCACTTGCTACTACTACAATGATGGCAGGAGGCCATTGTGCAAAGGCAGGACATCAGGTTGAGTTATTGCTCACTGCATGTGGCAGCTTAAGGGATGTTTTTACAGGGACTTGGCCTGGAGAAATAAGGATTGACCAGCTGGTTCATGATCAATACCACCTCAGCACATATTTTGGAATTCTCACCTCAGCAAAGAGACTTAACATATTGGCCCAGGTTAGCTGAAATATAGTTTGAAGAAGGAAAAAAAAACCTTCTAAAGATTTTCATGTGAAATGTCTCTCAAACATCATTAGCCTTTGCCAATCCAAAGTGTTTTCTTATGCGTTTACTGGACTGTACCCCGACAGCGGCATCAAAGGCATTCCGTCCAATCATTCCATCTTGTCCGTGGACCTCAGTGGAGCGACACAAGCTATTGCATAAACACTCGCTCTACACTGCACAAACTGCTAGATTTTTAACAGTCAGAAATAATAACCACAAATATCCATAAAAGCCCACTTTTATATACAAAGTCTCTGACCTATGTAAGTTAATCCTCCAATAACAATGAATTTAACTGGCTCACACGTCACCAGTGCCAGCTGGGGAAAACGGATGCACTGCATTAAAAGTGACTAACCCAAACACAGAGCTGATATAGAAAACCTACATAGACCTTTGCAAATTAATGAGGCAATGCACATCAGCATGTTTATGACTGTGAGGCATGTCTATCTTGTTGCTGACTATCATCAAACTCAATGTTCTTGTCTGTTTCCCTATAGGGAATACATTTTAAGTATTAAAGTCTGAAAAACTGAAGGCTTCACTAGTATTGGGGGAGCGCCCCCCCACCACATCTCGATCAGCTCTTCGCTAATTCTAATGCAGAACACATTGAGGGCCAGCATTCAAGACGCAGGCCCGCACCCAGGCAGAGGGGGCTGAGAGAGCCAGATAGGCCACTTAATCAGCCATTATTTATGGCCCGCAGTGGTTTAAATCAACAAGAGCAGGAACTGAGGCCAGGCCTTATGGGTTTATAACTGCTGTCAAAATAATCACATACAGATATATTCATCAGAGCGCACACCAGCTCTGTTCAACATTCCCTCAGGGCCAGCCTCAAACCCACCCCCAACTTCCAGGCATTATTGATATTGTCCCTTCATTAGTATATTTCTAGGTATTACTTTTTTTTTTTTTTAAGTTAAATTTAAGTTTAAGCTGAAATTTGTCTTTTCAGCCTCGTCTCTCAGGACAGCATTCCCTTCCTCTCTTGGTTCTCCTCTGTATCATTTCTATGTGTTAATCCTCTCCCATTCTCTCCTCTGCACACAGAGCACTCAGTTCTCAGCATTACGCCACAACAAGCCAGCTATCAAACCATAGTTTTACTGCCAATAGAACCACAGAGTGTGACAGGTAGGAAGTTAAAAGCATAGAGAATAGATGAGTGAGGGTCATAGAGAGTGGGTCGGAATAGGACCAGAAAATTTGGTGGAATTTAAATGATTGAGATGTCTGAATGAGATATACATGACAGAAGGATCTGTTTTTGGGAACATTAGTCAGACTAATTTGATACAATGAAGCAGGAGAGTGCGTGAGTGTGTGTGAGTGTGTGAGTGTGTGTGTGTGTGTGAGTGAGAGAGAGAGAGAGAGAGAGAGAGAGAGAGAGAGAGAGAGAGAGAGAGAGAGAGAGAAGTATATATGTGTACTGCTGTGCCACAGGGAGGGAATAGATAAAGCCAATGAGAGCTGTGATCGTGGGTGATCCAGATCCTTCCATGTGTCATTAATTAACTTAATAGCCTCCCAGCTATTTAGATGACAAAAACTCACAGATGAAGGGTGGAGTGTTTTGATCCAAATGCAGGCATGCAAATTAATGGTTAGACAACCAGCTTGGTTCCAGTTTAGCATTACACCCTCAAAGGAGGTGTTTATATACGACACTGAATAAAATGACTGATATTAGTTCACATAATCACTATGATCATACCACACATGGGCAGTATTTATGCTGCATGTGTTTAATATAGTATTTTATTAGCTTTTCCTGAAATAAACTATGTTTTATGATATTTTTAACAAGGTATATATCAGGATGGTGTTTTTTTTTTTTTTTTTATAGTTTGAAATACTTTTTAGCTGAACTGAGCAGGCTATATTATGCGCTTTTAAAACAACTTTTCCAAGAATTTATATTGTATCATGAGTGATTTGTGACAGCTTGAATCAATGAAAGCTCTGCCAGTTATCAGATCATTTATTTACCTTGCAAGGCATCACTTGTGACAAAAACATGGGCAACATATGCTGATGCATTTAATGAGAGCTTTAATGGCGCAGCATGACTGTAAGTAAATCATTAAATGTGATACAGGTTCAGGCTGAGACATCATATAACTTTTGCCCATAGAGAATGAATTTTGCCCATAGAGAACAAGTAACAATTCAGATACTGCACATCAAGACAAGCGATATATCATTTTACTCACTCACTTTCAGTTGTGTTTTACTGTGGTCAGGGTCACAGGCAATTCACAGCCTATACCAGGAACCACCCTGGATGGGACACCATTCCATAACAGGACAATATGTACATACATTCACACCTAGGGTTAATCTAGTCCACCTACTGGCATGTATTTGAGAGACAGGAGCAAACCAGTGAACCCAGGAACACGGGGTGTTAGTTGTACTATAAATCCCCTTAGTCAAACAGTAAGAGCTGTGTGGAAGGGCAGGGGTGGCTCAGTGGTTAGGGCTCTGGACTAGTGGTCAGAAGGTTGCACGTTTTAAACCCAGTACTACCAAGATGCCACTGTTGGCCCTTGAGCAAGATACTTAACCTTCATCTGCTCAGCTCAATTGTGAGCTGTTTCACATTAAAACATCTGCCAAAATGAATAAACGTAGGTATGAGACATGCAAAAAAAGCCTAGCTGCTGAAGAATGGTGTAAGATTGCCAGGGTTCAATTAAGCAGCCAACACTTTTTTCAGACCATAGAGAACCTGGTTTCTCTCAGCAGGTCTTTGGAGGACTGTGTGGAAGCAGGGGGCGGAGGCAATCCGAAGGTTCTTGTCAAGGACAAGGCCAAAGCTGCCTCTGCTTTGTGCAACAGGAAGTGGAATTACGGCTACAGGGTGGCTTGCGTCTGCTGGCTTGGGGGTCTGCCTGGAGCCTGCGCTGAGGGGATGGATAACTGATTGTGTTCTAATTTGTGGGCGAGTCTGAGGAGACAAAGCCCCTGGGAGTCTGACACAGGAGCCCAAGTGCCTGCTGAGTGACAGGCTCTCCAAAACCAATCCAGAGCTGTATCAAGAGGAAGGGTGGAGAGGAGAAACGAAGGATAGGCTAATGCAGGAACTGAGAGCAGGAAGTTATGATTTATTCTGGGAGTCATGGGTGCATGAAACAGAACCTGCCAGACCAGGTTTTCACACAGGAGAACCCATACAACCAAAAAGGTATGTGTTGTTTTCCCTTACATGGATGCATAACATTCTCCTCATGCTATTTACCTCATTTGACTTAGACTGATGACAGTCATCAAGAATAGGGTCCCCAAAGCTTTTTTTAATGGCAGAGTAATTAACTACCACACACTTATCATGTTGGACACTGTAGTACACTCACTCTCTCACTCACTGGTCCCTGGATGTATCTCTTCCGTTTGGCATTAAGTATTAAAATATTCTACTTATATTACAATAATAAAATTTAATAAACTGTCATTGTACAGTTTGGGCTTACTACAAAATAAATAAAAACACTTTGTCATACACACTGTGATACTATGACCTGTGCATAGTAAATGGTCAAAACTATGAACACCCTGTGACCTGAAACTGGTCATATTTTGGTATAATAATCTCCATCCCTGAATTGGCTACATCACTCTCCTCTCCACTTCACCAGTAGCTTGTGTGTGGTGGGCGTTCTGGCACACTATGGCTGCTGTCGCATCATCCAGGTGGATGCTACACACTGGTGGTGTTTGAGGAGATCCCCCCATACTATGTTAAGCCCTTTGAGTGTCTAGAAAAGCTCTCTATAAAATGTAACTAGTTATGAAAAGAACATGTAAAGCAGATACCTGTTTACATGTATTGTTATCTAATGAGCTGAACTCATAAATGTGCCAAAATGTTTAGCTCATAGCCATGCTTAATTACTAACCCCATTTCCATAAAAGTTGGGATTTTTTTTTCTACAATGCAATAAAAACAAAAATCTGTGATTTGTCAAGTCTCTTGAAACTTTAATTAACTGACAAAAGTACAAAGAAAAGATATTCAGTGTTATCACTGACCAACTTAATTGTATTTTGTAAATATAAACAAATTTAGAATTTGATGCCTTCAACACACTCCAAAAAAAAAAGAAAAGTTTATAGAATATTCAAGTAATATCATTTTGGAGGATCCGGTTAATTGGTAACAGGGGAGGGTATCAGGATTGGGCATAAAAGGGGCATCCACCGAAAGCTCAGTCTTTGCAAGCAAGGATGGGTCATGGCTCACGACTTTGTGCCAAACTTCATGAGAGAATTGTCAGTCAGTTCCAAAAGAACATTGCTCAACACAAGATTGCAAAGAATTTAGGTCTTTCACCATCTACAGTACATAATATTGTGAAAAGATTCAGGGAATCCTGAGAAATCACATTGCGTAAAGGGCAAGGCCGGAAACCACTGTTGAATGTGTGTGACCTTCAAGACCTCAGGCGGTACTGCCTGAGAAATCGTCATGCTACTGTGATAAATATAACCACATGGGCTCGGGAGTACTTCGGAAAACTGTTGTCACTTAACACAGTCCGCCGCTGCATCCAGAAATGCAACCCAAAACACTATTATGCAAGGAGGAAGCCACACATCAACTCTATGCAGAAACGCCGTCAAGTTCTCTGGGCCCGAGCTCATCTCAGATGGACTGAAAGGCAGTGGAAACGTGCTGTGGTCAGAAGAGTCCATGTTTCAGCTTGTTTTCTGGAAAAACGGACGTCGAGTTCTCTGTTCCAAAGATGAAAAAGACCAACCAGACTGTTATAAGCGAAAGGTGCAAAAGCCAGCATCTGTGGTGGTATGGGGGTGCATCAGTGAGCACGGTATGGGTGACTTGCATATGTGTGAAGGTACCACTGACATGGAGGTGTATATTTGGATTTTAGAGAGACATATGAACCATCAAGGCAACGTCTTTTCCCAGGAAGTCCATGGTTATTTCAGCAGGACAATGCCAGGCCTCATTCTGCACGTGCTACAACAGCGTGGCTTCGTAGACACAGAGTGCGTGTGCTTGACTGGCCTGCCAGCTGTCCAGATCTGTCTCCTATGGCACATCATGAAGTGGAGAATCAGACAATGGCGACCAAGGACTGCTGAACAGCTGAAGTCTTGTATCAAGCAAGAATGGACAAAAATTCAACTTGCCAAACTACAACAATTAGTATCCTCAGTTCCCAAAAGTGTAATTAAAAGGAAGGGCAATGTAACACAGTGGTAAACAAGCCTCTGTCCCAACTTTTTTTGAGTGTGTTGAAGGCATTAAATTCTAAATTTGTTTATATTTACAAGTTGGTCAGTGAAAACACTGAATAGCTTTTCTTTGTACCTTTGTCAGTTAATTAAAGTTTCAAGAGACTTGACAAATCACAGATTTTTGTTTTCATTGCATTTTAGAAAAAATCCCAACTTTTATGGAAATGGGGTTAGTATTTGGCCACCAAAGCCAAAGCATATTCTATGCATATGCTATGCATATTTTTGGCAATGGAATTAGATTCATGGATGAGATAATGAGAGTTGTAGGCAGTTCATCTTAACTGCACAAATAAGCAATAAAACAATGAGACAAATTCATGAAGATGCTGCTACATCTCAAGAGTCATCTACAACACTGGTTGTCAAAGTGGGGTCCATGAAGCATAGCCAAGGGAAGAAGACTGTGATTTTACTTTTATTTTGTTACCTTGGTATAAATCCCAACTTAAAATGATAAAAGTTATTATATTTATTAATGAGTTCTTATTAGCCTATTTAACTGGACCCTTGAATTGAATGGTTTTAATCCAAACCTCAATAACTCAAAAACAAGTAGGCCTATAAACAATGTCAACTTGTACCTAATGTGTTCTGTCAGTGGAAAGTTTAGGAATAGAAAGCTCTATGGCTCCAATAAATAGACAAAATATTATAGTACAGTTTATTTACAATTAATGTTCTTGAAATTTATACTGAGGAGTTTGTGGAATTTATTTTAAAGTTAAATGTGTCCCTGGCTACAAAGAGGTATAGAACCCCTGATCTTAAAGGCAATATAGATTCACATTATTCATAGTAAAAGCGTTAAAGAAAGAGTTCTGGAATTGTTTTTTTTAATCCAGATATTAATTAGTGGTCCTCCTACCTAAGAGTTTGAAAATAGCAACATATGTCCAAATCCATTCATCAGCTTCTGTGACAATGCACTGTCATTACTGACGTTAATAGCATAATGATTTATAGGAACTGGAATTTTGAAACTCTTCACTACAAAAATGACTGCGCATCTCAAATCACATGCTTCCATAGTACACTAGTCACAGTGCAAGTAGTGTGTTCTCACTGGAACATTCAGTAGAATGTAATGTAATATTAATATTCAGATGGTGTAGTAAAAATACAGGAAACTGAAGTATGGAACACTGCACTCAGACTGTAGCAGAAAACAGATCCATCAGAAGTGACTGTGGTATAAAATTTCAAAATGGCAGACTTGGCAAGCAAAAACACTGCTACATAGCAGACATATATTAGATGTAAACATTATTGGGTTGAAAAATTGGTGGCTGTTCTTATAAATTTTGTTCTGGTACAGTTCCCTACTTTGTCATTCTCGATTAGCCCAAAAAAGTCTGGTACTGGATCGTTAAATGCATAGTGTACAACTATAGTACAAAGTGCATGCTTTAAGTGTCACAAGAGTCACAAGTAGATAAAATGTTTGTGGGTAGAACACTCAAGCCAGGTTAATACAGAATGTATAAGCAAACCACCCATTCCAGTACAAGATCTAATGAGACGCTACCTTATACCCATTACAGTATTTAAGTAATAATTACACTAACCTGATTATTACTACCCTAACCTAAGATACTCCAGTTAAACTGCTCATGGAAGTTGCAGATTGTTCTCAGATTGCGCTTCTTGCATGCTTATATTTGCTCTCAGAAATACATACACACACACATATATATTTATATATACACACATATATACACTCCCACTCAGGCAGAGGAAGCTCTGTTCAAGGGCCCTGCCTGCCCAGCATCAGCCTAAGTGCTCCTGACAGCCGACCACACAGTTATTAACTGTGATCTGCCACCACAGCACCCAGGCATGGCGGCTGAGGGGAGGGCCTGAACGCACTCCTCACCCACACAAAGACCGCTTTCACCAGCCTGCCTGCCCTCAGCACCCCTACACTCTTACTGTACTTCATGTGCACATATACTCAGGCTAATATACTAATATCTCCTTTCATACAGCCCTTTCTTAAAAATCGAAAAATACCTGGTACCACTGATGGTCAGCTGGGTAAAATAGAGCCAGTAAACCCATTGTGACTGAGATGACATATATATGGTGTTTGTGCTACTTGGAATAAGCTTTGCATCAAACTGTCTGGAGGCATTTGATCAAATCTGATAGTCTGAACATACTTCTGCACCTCCGCCTTTGCTTTCCACCATCACCCTTTCCGCAGGATGTGGACGCCACGAAGTAGGTTGGGCTCCCGCAATGGACAAAGCGACAGATTAAACTGTGACATTAGTATAGGAGTGGACTGGAGATGTTGTTAGGAGTTCAGCAAAGGTCCATAATGACAGCTAACTATGTTTAGCCCCTGAAAGTATTTCAACAAACAGCAGCATCGTCCTCGTTCTCCGAAGGGCTTCGGCGCTGTCTGGGAAAAAAAAACCCTCAAGCGGCTTTTTCCTGCCCATGCTTCCCATAATTAGAGCCCACAATGTGCTGTTAAATAGTTGAGGCTTTCATTTTTTGTGTGCGTCTTTGAATCAATGGGATTCTATATAGTAACATAGAGCGTACAGCCTTTCTAGGCCGAGGGAGGCTGTGTGCACCTTCAAAGCAGCGGCGGGCTGAGGACACGGCTGACATGCATTATTCCACACAAGAGCCGCCTTTTGTTTACTTCAAGCTCTCTACCACAAAATTGCAGGATTTGTCCATCAGATCTCTTTTTTGAACTGTGTGGGTTTTTTTTTTTTTTCGCAGTCCATGCTTTGTTGGTTAGCATTTTTGATAGATAACAACAACAGATATTTAGACTTTAGAAACTGTTGTGTGATTTCTGATTTCATGACAGAAAGTAGCGAATACAATACTACTTACAAAGTGTAATTTTATTAAGCCTTGTATTGCCTGAGATATAAAAGACAAGAAATTTTGTTTACCTATGAACTGAATTTACAATATTCTCTCTCTCTCTTTCTCACACACATATACGCACACACGAAGTCAGAATCTATTAACCAAAACTACTGCCAAGGCAGTGAAAGGCTGAAAGTGCTGCCAAGGCAGTGTAAGCAGAGGCGCTGCACCACTTCTGCCAGGAAGCTTTAACCCTTATGTGTGCCATTAAGCTTCACAGCCTGCCAGTGCCCCTTTGAACTCTGGGCTCACATCCACTCAGCACAGGCCAGACTCCAAGTTCAGTTCACTCAGTGGCTTGCATCCTGAAGACATGTCGCGTCTTGCTTTCATAAAGAGCAGTATTGAGGGTAACATCGCCCTCCTGTGGCCACAAATCCATAGGAAAGAGGTTTGTACCAGATAGACACTGGTATACCCACAGCAAAGGCCTTTGCCTTAAACATTCTATATCAGATAATCAAACACATTCAAAAATTAATTATTACTTTGTGTAAACATTAGAACCATATGAATAATATCCACATCAGAAAGCATTTAGCAATTCCCACAAGGCAATTTCAGGCTGCTCTGATTTTTGGTGTCAACTAGAAGGAAAACCTCCACACCCCTAGATTCAGCCCTCACTTATAACGACTGTGCTTGTGTGGCAGACCAGCAGAGCAAATTATTTATCCCACAGTTTTAATTTAACGTTGTGGGGGTGAGTCACCAATGCATAAATTAACATATGCAGTCATACATGCGAACCAGTGTAGTTTGGAGTGTAGAGAGAAGAAGTGTTTCTCGGTGGAGAAGCTGAAGTGATTCAGAGAGAGAATCCCAGAACGTAAAAGTCAATACAAAATTCCAGAAAATACCTCCTCCAGCATGACCTCAAAATACTGAATAACACTTCCTCCTCTCAAAATGCTCTACACCTGTTGTGGCCTGTTCCCACTAAAAAAAAAGCAAAAATAAACCAAAAGGTCACTGTTAGAAAAGGTAATTCTAGGAAGAAAAGTATAAGAAACAATATTGATGTAGTTGATGTAATATTACACATATTATTTATAGGTTTTAACATTTCTGACATTTCAGTTATACCGACTTAATATATTTATCTTATGTTTATTTATATATATTTATTTTATTTTTCATTACAGTGACTATAAAACAGTGCACTCTGAAATCAATCAGACCAACTCAAGTATGGATCAAATTCATTTTTTTCTGGTCGGAAAAAAACGCCAAGAATGAAGAAGCATGGGGTTTCACAAAGCTTTATAAATGTACTGAGACTGAAACAATTAATTCAGGTAAGCAATAAGCAAAGTCAAAGTAAATGTCCATACACGTCTGAGATTGGATTTTGTCGAGGCTCAGATCTGGTGAAGGTAACTAAAACATTCTGTAGCTTTAAAGTTGTTGAGGAAAACCTGTTAGGTCTCAGGACTTCAAACTGTGGAATTATTTAACCACGACATAACCATGATTCAGTGAGCTGAATCAGCCAAGACAACACAGGAGTAACTTTGCAGCAAGTCTGTGAATTTCCTTGAGTGGTCCAGATGGAATCACAACAGACTTGAACATCTCTGGGTTGCAGTGGATTCAGGTCCTATACCAGGAACACTGAGAGCAAGGCGTAAGAATTCACCCTGGTCCATCGTAGGGCACCATACACACACACACACACACACACACACACACACACACACACACACACACACACATATATTCATATGCTCATTCACACCTGGGGCAATTGAGCATAGCCAATCCATCTATTGGGTTTTCCAGGAGGTGGGAGAAAACCAGAGAACCCAGAGGAATTCTACACTGTCATGGGGAGAACATGCACAGACTCCACACAGACAGTAATCTGAGCTCATGATCAAACCAGGGAACCTGGAGGTGTGAGGTGGCAACACTACCAGGCACTGTTCCAACTTGTCACCCTCAACTAATCACATTTTGTTATTAATTTGTTTTAACCTGAATCTGCTTGACATGCAAAGAAACCCACACTCACCTGTATTCCCAAACAGTGCAGTTTAAGAATGTACACTTCTAGGGCATTCTTATTACCGTATCATTAAGGTTGGACAGCACTCAAGTTTAATGCACTTTTGTCGCCCTCTACTGGAGACTGTGAGCACGTACATAAGATTTTACCTGTTTACAATGTTTTGCATTAGTTTCTCAACTACTACTGTACTTATGTACAACGATGAACTGGCAGTTACTATTCTCAAAGCACTTGATGTTGTATTCCACATGAATTACTCATTTGCTCATAATGCTATAAATTTTTCTTATCGTTGTTATGCTAATACACTGCATTACTCTCTCACATCTGACAGACAAACAAAATAGTTCTACTGTCACAATATGCCAAATATACCATATACATTTCGTATCAGTGATTTGGTATTGCTCTAATGTCAAATAAATTGATAGTTTTTATTACTGTATTAACATCCCTGCTGAAAAAAGAATAATAGACACCCATTTGGTTTTAATGGTTATAATGGAAATTGTATTGGTTTCACTGGAAACGGCAATGGTCCCTGTGGGTCCCTACTGGTTATTTGTTGCCTTCTATTTGTGGCAAGTTATGTCTAGTGGCTACCATTAAGGACCAATAATGGTAATGGTTTTAAGGTTAACTGATGTCTTGTAATGGTATTTGTAGTGGAAACCATTAGAATTTCTGTGATAGTTTCTCTTTCATTTCAACGTTATGGCAACCCCTCGTACCTTAGCCCCTGCTTTACAAATACTGACCATGAACCATGCCATCAAACACACTTTCAGCATGAGGGGGGAAAAATGTTCTAAATACCACAATTTATGAATATGAAGCTGGCAGACATCAGAAAGATGCTGTGGTCAGACAGAAAGGAGCGTTTGGATCACCAGTGGAAATCTGAAGTTTTCCAGTGTATCATTAGTGCTTCATTTATAAAATTATTAGTGATTTGTGTACTTTATAATGACTATTATTAGTACTTTACTAATTAGAGTGTTTAATAACCATAATCATTAGTTACATATGCCTGCTTTAGTTTTTCTACTTTAGTTCTTTTGCTCAGTTTCAAATGTGGTAAAATAATTGCTCCTGTGATGGATTTTGTTGCTGACATGAGGTTCTAACCAGATAATCATCTCTGTGCCCTGGTTCTCTTTTCCCAAGAGAAAGCTATTCTGTTACTTTGCTTGTACTACCTACCTGTGTCTTCTCTGGGAAGGAGAATGTGCACTGTTTCGTGATATTCTGTTACAGATCCCTGACAAAGAATAATGCAGTTAGACATGGACTGTAGCTTTGCTGAGAACTCTGGCAGCCAAGTTTGCTCTCAATTTAAAGTGGCTGTACATTTCTGCCCGACTCAGACTGCTGTTGTGGATTACTAGTGCGAAAAAACTGTAGCACCCTCCCTAACAGCCTTGCTTTACATACACCACTGTTTTCTGGCCTCATGAGAATCCAAAACACCTTTACAGATAATTTACAGTGATTTTATCACTTACATGTGTTCTGGTAACATTTGCTGTCTAAACATTTTAGTTGATAAACAAGCACAAAACTGTTACTTGTGCACATAACCTTTTCTTTCTCATAGCCACCTTATTCCCACACACAGATAATCACCTGACCTATTAATCACAGGGTTCGTACAGATGCTTCATAATGAAATTCCAGGACTTTCAAGGACTTTTCAAGCACTATTTTTTTTTGTTTTCAAAGACTGTATATGTTTTCAAACATATTCATTTCTTCTTTTTAAATTCAATAAATAAATAAATAAATTAATTAATTAATAATAATAATAATAATAATAATAATAATAATAATAACCCACAAATTTTAACATGGCGCCTTTTGCAGCTGTAGGACCTCGGCGCACAAGCAGCATAAGATCACCTGTCACATAAGCCTTAAATCATGAGCCCCCATGTGAAGACTTTGGGGCACCAAGCTAAGTACAGCTCATGGCTGAGTGCTGGGTTCTCACTATCCTGTGAACAATGGATGATCCCTCAAAGATTAGCGAACCTCTCATGAAATTCATTGATCTAGGCCACTGGCCAAGACGTGGTGTCTGGCCTACAGGATGAAAGCCCTGACCCTCAACTGATAACTTTGGGAAAAGAGGGGTGACTCATCCAGACAGGCCCCAAGGTCAATCAAACCAGACGAGGCCCTTCGTTCTCTTACCCAGTTCACTCTGTCTTTATCATACCAGTCACACAGACTGCATCAGGACACCTCATATAATTCTAAAGGACCAAGGACTGCAAGAATAATAGAATAACAACTAAAATTGCCTATTTTCTTCCATGTGTTACCCTGTAATAGTCAGGCTTGTAACCACAAGTTGCATTAAGACATCTGATTGTTTAACATGCATGAATATGATTGATTATGAATATAGGTGTGTGATTGATTACTAGTAATGTGTTAATGGCAGCTAACATATGTCTTGTTTGGTATGTGTGTGTTCTTTGAGTAATTTCCTGGAAGATGAGAGCAAGGAAAATCGGGAAGAACATCGTTAGGTATGTGTACCAACGGTTGGAACAAAAAGTTTGATCCACACTCTATTAAACGAAGAAAAGAGGAGGGATGAAATTATGTGACCACAAAGACAATGGACAGAGTAAAGTCATGGGTGGAGAACGTAACTGCACCCGCCCTAATTTCCTGATGATTGGAGCAGAACCCTTCGGGTTCCGTCCAACTAGGAAGAGTTAAAACACTTGGACACCATGGGAACAATGAGTTCTCTTCTACCAACACTTCCAGCAAGTTCTCCCCAATCAACATCTTCGAGGAGTTTGAATCAACTAACAACAGCATCAAGAGTCTTCTTCAAGCCACATCTTAAGGAGGTCTCGTCTACCAACATCTTCTGGGAAAATATCTGCAAGAGTACTCTGCAATCAACATTGGTGTGAGCCGGTTCCTGCAAGGCTTCCTAATTCTAGTCGTGGAAGAACCAGAGGAACCGCTGCCAAGCCTACGAGACTCCACTCCATTCACCATTTCGATTGGTCTTCCTAAACACTGCGCAAAAGCAACCAGACCTCTGATGAATCCCTACCAACCAGAAACGCAAGTAAGCACCTCCAGGTCTCAGTCGAATCTGGTGTATTGAATAGAGCCCTTCTATAACAGAGCGAAAATTAAATTAATTGTTGATGGTTCGTTCAGGTGGAGGTGTTAAAACTAGGGAGACATTCATTCTCCGTCAAAGCTATTTTCACCCCTCTTGTTTGTGTGTGTGTTTATGTGTCAGGTTAGTTTTGTGTATTAGAATAGTTTAATAAAATCCCGTCTGATTTTGATAGCAAGTGTCTCTTGTCTATATTTATGATTTATTGTCTTCAGTTGTTACTGTGCTCATAATTCGTGTGTAACATCAGGGTATTATTGCCGGTGTCCACAGGGTTAATATCCCAACCAGACTTAATAAGAAACATTAAGTTCAACTCATCGGTGGACGAATAGTTGATCAGCTGTTGAAATGTTAAGTTTGCACATTTCCCCCTTTTGAGCTCAATCTAACAAAAGGAAAGGCTAATTTTCCCTACACAGCCATGCTGGACTAAATTTACATCTCCTAGGCATTGCCTCATCTTCACCATAACGTCAGTAAACAGGGTGTCCCAAAAGTCTCCATACATAGGGGAAATTAATATTTTTTTTATTTTTTTCCCTATAAGAATGCCTATTGACAAACGAAGAATGTATTGAAATCATTCTCATGGTTGGATCGGGAAGCTGTCACAAGGTTGGGATGGACTTTAACAGGAAACATGGCAAACACGTCACACACACACAACACTGTTGCCAAACTGGGAGCGACAACTCCATGTGTGTTTACAAAGAAATGATCCTCTACATTTTTTGTAAATAAAGTTACAGTTTGCTAAAAAGTGTTAATTTCCCCCATGTATGGAGACTTTTGGGACACCCTGTACTCCAGGTGAGTGACAGGAGCACTGTTGCCAACAACTTTCAGTGGAAAGTCACTAAACGTTGCTAGATGATGTCATGCGCTAATTAGCATATTTATTACACCATTGCGTTATATTTGCATTCTGTCTAGAGTCAGCTCTTTACATCTGTTTGCTTCTCTCCTACTCTCTGTGCTCACACACTGTATTTTAATACAGCCTAATTCCCATATACTCCCAAACATATTTTTGTTTCTGTCGTCAGACAACGGGACGAGTATGACATAGTGACTGAAACGCGGCCCATTAAGACTTCATGTTAACCAGCAGTCACGTCCAAGCTGCTGCTCTGCACTGCTAAAATCCTGATTTTATAACCGCAACGTTGTCTAACAAAACCACCCTACACATAATTTAAAGACAACAGGTGTGCTGTGATTTTTGCTACAGTTACATGTAAAACGATTACTCAGAGAGAAAATTGGAAGCGATAGAATGTCTTTTTTTTTTTTTTCTCACACTGAATGTGCTGCTCTTCTCTGCCCCTGACTGATCAGAGTAGCCACAGAGAGAGGTGTACCTGCGGCAGGAAAGCAGGACCTCGTGCTTGCGGGGCAGTACCCAAAAGGTCGCTAGATTTGTCGCTTATAATTCAAGAACTTTTTAAGCACCACTAGATAAAAATGGCTATTTTCAGGGTTTTCCAGTACTTAAATTTCAAAAATCCAAATTCATGCACTTTGTACAAACCCTGTAATCATTATTATCCATGATTAACCCTGTGCTGGACATGTGGCCTGACAAGGGAAAATGTGTTTAACAGAAAGTCAGTTTGAAACATCAGTATAAACCTTTAA
Source organism: Cranoglanis bouderius (assembly GCA_023630585.1). NCBI lineage: Eukaryota > Metazoa > Chordata > Actinopteri > Siluriformes > Cranoglanididae > Cranoglanis > Cranoglanis bouderius. The sequence goes on from CM042569.1 coordinate 6,113,429, forward strand.
TTGAGGTCTTATTGTGATCATTGTAAACTTTCCTCCTATTGGGCACCCGGGCAATTTTAGTGCAGTAGTCCCTTGGTGGAAACACACCGGCATGGGACTTAACAGGAGCAGAGGCAAAATTTTAATCATAGGCAAGGTCATGGAGGTGATGTCTGACATGTTAGAAATTGAAAAGGTTGGATGAAATATCTTACAATTAACAAACATGACCCCAAAAGGAAAACAAAACCCCAGAAAATACTCCGAGAAGGAAGCACAAGGGTAAACATCTACAAAAACAACACGTTCATATAAATCCTTTCTGAAAAATTATTAAGATAAATATTTGGCTTTGACAACATACAGTACAGAGGCAGTGACCTCTGATACAAAGCCTCAGTCTTTCTCATTGCGCTTTCCTGTGGCAGTTCGGTTCCTGTACAGTGTCGAGTTATGACTGGGTAGTGGTTGGCCAAGAGAGAACAAAATTAAACTGTAATGCAAACACTGAAACTGAAATCACAAAAGAAAAAAATGGGAGAAAAAAATGTTAATAAAAAAAACTTGCTGCTTTCGATAACCTTACTTCAAGAAAAAGGTTTTTAAAAAGTTCAAAACCAAAAAAAAAAAAAAAAAAAAACACAACACACGTACAGACAACCTATCCTGAGTGCAGTCTGAGAAAATAAATAAACCCTCCATGCTTGATTCTTTTTTTGTGTGTATATGGGGTATGGAACGTGACAGGGTAATCAGTCCTGGTTTGGTTGGCTGGTGTGTCAGTATCCCTGTAAACCGTTGTAAACCTTCTGAGATGGTGTCTGCTTCAAAAGCTTCTTTAGATCTACACAAGGAAAGAGATGGACAAAATGTATGATGTTGAATCAATCAGGAAACCTCAGGAGCAGAAACTGCACCATAAAAAAAAAAATCTAGACCAATAAACCTTTACTATTGCCATACCAGCTTTCTCCTCTTCATTAAACTGCTCCTTGGGAAAGTCTATGTCAAAGGTTATTATAAGCGATCCACGGATATTGTTGTTGTCAAAGTTGGGAAGTCCTTCACCCTTCTTCCAGATTCGAGCTCCAGGCTTGGTAATTTTATCTCTAACAATATGAACCTGTAAAGCCAGAAGAACCACAATTTATACAATAGATCATGGAAACTTACACAGCAGCATAAAGGTGTGACTGGTAATTAGGACACTTGCCTGGTGACCATCCAAATGTGGGATATACATTTCAAAGCCAACCAGAGCCTCTTCCAGAGAGATGGTGACATTTGTGTACAGGTCATCACCTCTGCGCTCGAACACTGGGTGCCTAGAGTACCAAACACATAGATTAAGTTAGATTTGTTTATAACAAACAAAAGCTCATCACACATGACCCTGATTCATCCTTTGAATGTTAACGTAAGGTAAACCACTTTCAAGACGTTCTTGATCTTTTATTATCTCCATTATGGCTGCACAATTAAATAAATGAATCAAATGTTCTCAATTAGTTAAAGAATCAACTGCAATATTCGCCAGTTAATTGGCTATCTGTATCATCAGCACGGTTTTCCTTACCATAGAAAGGCTTAGGCGCACCTTAAGCCGAATGAACGTAAAAAGGCATTTATTTTCATTAAATCTCGAACATGCTATTTGGTGAAATTAATAGATTTTTGACTATAAGTATAATATGTGTTGTCAGCTTTCTTTCACAAATATGATAAGGATAAGGGTCGAAAACAACATGAAAAACTTAAAATAACTTAAAATTTCCTTAGAATAATTTCAAATCCCCCAACCACCATAAGCCCTCTGAAAACCTAGGGAAAACCCTGATCAGATTGTTTATGTACTCTGGTGGATCAAATCTCAGGCTGTTCATTTATATGTTTTAGCCCAGTGTTTAGCAGCATATTGGTGTGGCATATTGATTTAATTAACTTTTTTTTTTGGCCATAACAATGCAGCCCTAATCTCCATCATGTGTGTAGAAATATAACTACAACTTACTAAATATCTGAGCAGACCCACTTAGTTATTACTGTCAAATGAAGTAAAAATAACAGTAAAACAACTCTATATTGTCAGAACCATGTTGAATGCATTTAAACAATGGACTTACTTCAAGACTTTGATGCGGAAGCGAAGATCTCCAGGCTCTCCATCAATATGGGGTTCACCTGCACACAAGGAAACAAAATACAATACTGATTTTCCAGGCACTCGCACCTGAAATTATGGGAAATTAAAGTGTGAAAAATCCAACAGTTTCTGTCCAGTCACACAGCACCTTCACCAATAAAGGGGTACTCCATCTCATCCCTGACTCCCTGCTCGATCTCCACCTCTAGTGTCCTCTCTTCGTTCACAAGCCTGCAAACAGTGGCAGCATTATTTACTCTGTGTGTTTGTGTGTGTGTGTGTGTGTGTGTGTGTGTGTGTGTGTGTGTGTGTGTGTGTGTGTGTGTTACTTCAGTACATATTCTCCTGACAAAAGTACGGTTAAAGACTTACCTAATATTGGGGCATTCATCACAGACTACTTCCTGGGTCATTTGGAAGCGGCCTGGCCCGAGCTGCGTGGTTCTCATCTCCTGGCGACAGTTACATTTCCTTTTGCCTGGAGCCTCTTTCGCAACAGGTTTGTTTCGCACCACCTACATCATGAGAGAAGAGCAAACACACAAAGAGTATTAAAGATAAAGATAAGCAACACCAAGTTCAGTTCCTGAGAGAAACAAGGCACAGTTTATTGAGCTCCTGCTGTAAATAAGCTCATCAGCTAATTACCCATTCCTTCATCAGAGCTCAAGATCTACTATACCTCCCTGTAAATTACTGTTAAGGTGGTCATTATTGGAATTTGCTTGCATGAATAATACAAATAGTGACCAAATGCAGTTTTGTATCTGTAGTTGCCTTTTGTGAGCTGTTTATGTTCAAGTTTATGCTTCCAGCTATCCAACTACTAAGGTTTCATGTGCTTAATTTTTGTCAATAGTCACTGTGCCCTGGTTCAGTCAGCTGTATTAGAGTAGAAAAAGGCAAAGTTGCACAATGCTGTAGCCCTACATAGCTGGACAGTATACTAGAGAAACTGTATAATGGATAAATGGCGCACATAATCTGTATAGGTTAAGAACTGTTTTTAAATAGCAGGTAAAAAATCACTGATCTAAAATCCACTAGATTTAGCTGTAAGTTCAAGGACAAATTTTACACTGTACAGATATTTTACATTCTCCACATTATGCAGAAAAAAGGAAAAATATATTAATTTTTCTGAATAACAAGCCAACAAGTCAAAGCAAAAAAAAAAAAAAAAAAGAAATATGAGGCAACACAGCATGACTGATTATTATCTAAGCAAAATCATACCTCTACAAAATTTCCAGAATAAACCTCCTCCAGTGTAACCTCAAGATCCAGCAGAATGTCGTTTCCTCTTGGAATGTTGCGGTCTTGTTGTTGTCTGTTTCCACCGAACATAAATCCAAAGTCCCCAAAGAAACTGCAACAAATATAAACAGAAAATGCTAAGGCACAGGTCAATATATACCAGCGTCTATGCATGTATAAGTTTGGCATCAGAAATTAGGCCAGTACTGTATACATTTAAGTGCTTTTTGTGTTGAACATAAGTCAGTGACCTGTAATGTTACAACAGGCTTTATTTTTTGAGCAAAGTATTCTGAATTGGGTACCAAAACTTGAATTTTAAAACGTGAATGCTGACTTTTTTTAATCTGAATTGAATTTTCTAGTTCATTCTGCTTTAGTCTAGGTTTTAAACTGTGAACATTTGAAAATATGGCCATTAGCAATGAACAAGCTGGATAATCAAGCTCTTGCAAAAGTCAGTCAAGAGAAGAACAAAACATGAATAATGCGAGTAGCCACTTGCTGCTTAATCTTAATTATGCCTTACAGGTATGATACACCCAACAATACACATCAGACTGAAGACGTGAAATATAATTCAGCACAGTTTTAACCAGGGAAGTCTAAATTCAAGTAAATGTGTCAATTGTGTTTGTGTCAATAATTTAATACCATATATGTATACCACAGCGCCGCTGAATTCTCGAAAAACCTTGCTTTTACAGTAGTGTTGGCCGTTATGCAAATCACAGGATCATATTATTACACGTTGTAATATGTTATCATTTCTCTAGCAACAGATCGTTCACAGGGCAGTGTGTGGTCGACAACCTAAATAATCTTAAGGCTAATAATAAACAGATTTCAAAAACATGCTGTTATTTAACAAAGAAAATCAAATATATGGTGCAGTTTTCTGCAGAGAATCTTTTATTTAACATTATGGAAGGAGTCTTGGGTGTTGGTGCTTTGTAACGGTCAGTTACACCATGGGAAAGTATAAAGGACAGAGGAGTCTATGCTTTCAGGTTTCACAGTAACATGGCAAGCTGATTTCGGATTTATTTACTTCAAGGAAGTGAGAAAAGGGGCTGGTGAGAGAACGACTGTTTATAGCCATTATATCATAAGTGATAATAGGAACATGTTTCACAGATGTTCCACAGAATTAAATATAAATAAAAATGGTTTAAAAGCACATTTTGTTCAAGAATATATTAAAAATTGTAATTATTGGCTAATCGCTGTGGTATAAGAGAAACAAAACACTTCAGGACATGATGTTATAGAAATACACTCACTAAACACTTTATTAGGAGCACTATACTAATACTGGGCTGGGCCTCTTGTTGCTCTCAAAACAGTCTCAATTCACTGTGGCAAGATGTTGGAAACCTTCCTTTGAGATTCTGGTCCATGCTGACATGATTGCATCATGCAATCCCTGCAGATTTTTCAGGTGCACTTTCATGCTGCGAATCTCCAGTTCTACCACATCCCAAAGGTGTTCTGCTGGATTCAGATCCGGTGACTGGGAAGGCCAATGAAGAACACTGAACTCATTGTCATGTTCATGAAACCAGTTTGAAATGACTTTTGCTTTGTCACATGGTACATTATCATGCTGGAAGTAGCCATTAGAAGATGGGTACATTGTGGCCATGAAGGCATGCACATGTTCAGCAACAATACTCATTCAAGCAATGACTGATTGATATTAATGGGCCAAAAGTGTGCCAAGAAAACATTCCCCATACCATTATACCACTTCCACCAGCTTGGACTGTTGAGACAAGGCAGGTTGGGTCCATGGATGTTGTTGATGCCAAATTCTGACCACACCATCTGTGTGCCTCAGCAGAAATCAAGATTCCGCAGACCAGGCTACATTTTTCCAGTCTTCAACTGTCCAGTTTTGGTGAGCCTGTGCCCACTGCAGCCTCAGCTTTCTGTTCTTAGCTGACAGAAGTGGAACCTGACACGGTCTTCTGCTATTGTAGACCATCCACCTCAAGGTTCAACATGTTGTGCATTCTCGGATGCTTTTCTGCTCACCACAATTGTACAGAGTGGTTATCTGAGTTACTGTAGCCTTTCTGTAAGCTCGAACCAGTCTGGCCATTATCCATGATCCCCCTCATCAACAAGCCATTTCCATCAGAACTGCCGCTCACGAGATGTTTTTTCTTTATTGCATCATTCTGAGTAAACTCTAGACACTGTTGTGTGTGAAAATCGCAGGAGATCAGCAGTTATAGAAATACTCAAACCAGCATGTCTAGCACCAACAATCATGCCACAGTCAAAATCACCGAGATCACATTTCCCCCCCGTTCTGATGGTTGATGTGAACATTACCTGAAGCTGCTGCACCATATCTGCATGATTTTATGCACTGCATTGCTGCCATATGATTGGCTGATTAGACAATTGGATGAATGATTAGGTGTACAGGTGTTCCTAATAAAGTGCTCAGTGAGTGTATAATCCACTTTGGGTTGGTAACGTGTCACAGCACCCCGTCATGGGTTATTTTCCTATAACAGCACTTCCTGTTGGGTTTATTCCTTACTTGACAAACATGTAGACTGGTATTTTATGAACCACTTTAAATGCTCACCTAGAAAATATATCACCATGAGAGCTATGATGACCTTCTTTCAGCCCCTCCTCTCCATAAGCATCATACTGTTTCCTCTTCTCCTCATCTGACAGCACCTGAGTTCAACAGAAACCATAGCACACAAGCTGGCTTATTCCAAAATGGCATCAAAAATGATTCTGAATTAATATATTATTCTTCCAAATCACTTTCAGAGGCCTTATTTCAATTCCTGGGGAAACTTCCCGTGCAATAACCATATGTACATTTGATAAGTGACGGCTTTAATTTGCGTTTAGTACAGCCTGACTGCCTGAGGGGAGCCATTACAAATCCACGTCGCGTTTTCAAGAATACCAGTCAGCTGGCGTTTGGACCAATCAGAAGAAGCCACACGTTTTTCTCCCCCAATCAGATTCTTCCATGGATTCTACCAGCAACGAAATGCCTGTCACTTATAGATCTAAGAAGCTCTTGCGCAATGGACCGGAAATTAATAAATCCGGCTCGGTTTCTTATAAATAAAGACACAATGCACTGTTTCTAGTAATTTCGGAGTGTGTTGAACTGAACGCATGGCGGATATAAAAGATAAGCTTTTTTTGAGAAGCTCGAATGTCACACGATGCCATTTTTTTTTTTTTTAACGCGTTTAGCAATTACTATCAAGACAGTTAATCGGTTTAGTTAAACAGTCCAGCACAGTCCAACACAACAGAGACACACAAACCTCGTAAGCCGCTCCAAGATCTGCAAATTTGTCCTGGGCTTTGGGATCGTCTTGGTTTCGGTCAGGATGGAGCTGCAGGGCCAGCTTTCTGTAGGCTTTTTTGATCTCTTTGATAGATGCTGATTTACTTACACCGAGGATATTGTAGAAATCTCTCCTAAAGAAATATCAAGAACCATAACAACTGGGATGATGAAGGATTTACTGAATTCTTTTTTTTTTTTTTTTACAGATTTTCATTTGGTATTTCCTGTCAGGCAAATTAACCTAATAATAATAATAATAATAATAATAATAATAATAATAATAATAATAAAAACCAAAGTGATGTACAAAAAGAGTCACACACACACAGACTATTCCTGTTAGTAGCGTGTAAAGGTTAATTGACGTGGCTTTGCTAACAAACTCCCATTCAAACAACACAGCCTGTCTAGAGACGTGATCTACTTTATTTTGAAACCATTTTAAAAGTTCAAGTCCTGTGTATACCTTCCAGACTTTACGGTCACTATACAGTCATTAAATCACAGTTTAGTTAAGCGTTTTGAGCTTTCTCGAGCTGTTATCCACCCAGGGCGCCCAGACCAATCAGAAAAGAACATGTGGACCAGCCGGCGGCTCGGTTTTACCATCGAGGAAATAAAAAATAAAAAAAAGCGTCAAACAAAATGACTGTCACCTACCCGGCAAGCACTGTCGCTATTAAACATAAGAGCAGACAGCATAAACTCGACAATTTCATCCCTTCCGCGGCCATATGGCTTTCTTTCTTGTAGAAATCCAGTAATAAAAAAAACCACCGGCTTTCTGTGTTGTCTATCTGGGAGCTTTTCCTGTTCTCGCTCACGCCACGCCCCCCCTCACGACCACACCCCCCCACACCCACCCGTGGTCGTCCCAACCGGAAGTAAGACAAAAGCCTCCGCTAGAACGGCTATCCATAATGCAACATACAGAAACAGATATCATAGTGTGCATATGTCATTACATTCCTTACACTAAGTAGTGCACGTACCCAGTAAGTAGTGCGTTTATATAGGGTGTGCGCGGTTATTTGATATGCCGTAGCTTAATCCGAACGGATTCGAAGAAATAGACTTTTATTTTGTCCAATAATTCTGACGGACAGGAAGAAGCACTTTTTGCATCCGCATCCTTGCTAATGATAGAGGAAATAAAAATGTCCTCTCTTGACAGAGTAAAAGTGTTAGTCTTGGGAGATTCAGGTAAGGCACACTAAAACTGGAGTAGAATTGTGGATGTGTGTGATGTTATTAGAGTTCATTGATTCTCCTGAAATTCTCTAGCGATGAACTAAACTAGCTAGGGAACTACGTTTCTGATTAATGGTGTCTGTGTTTTGACATGACACGGGACAAACAATAATGAAAAATAAAAGTTTCATTTATGTTTTCATGTGCTGAGCTGGCCAACATATCTGCCTATAGTTTATATTCCTCCTCGGTTACTCATGCTGACTGTGTGCTTCCAGGTGTTGGAAAGTCGTCTTTAGTTCATCTGTTGTGCCATAACCAAGTTTTGGGAAATCCTTCATGGACAGTTGGCTGCTCTGTGGACGTCAGGGTAATGCTCATAACTTATCTGTACTGTCCTTATCTTCCCTTTTTATTTTGGAGGTGGGAAATAATGTACGTCTTGTTTTACAGATTATCAACAAAACAGAATGTATCATTTTCCTAGGCAGTGCGGCCTAAATATTACAGCAGCTGAGTTACAAGTTATCCTCAGTAACAAGCTCAAGAACTTGCGTCCTTATTTAATTTATAGAAGGTATCTCATTAAGGGGAGGAGGGGGGGCACGGTGGCGGCTTAGTGGTTGGGGGTTCGAATCCTGCCCCAGCCCTGTGCGCGCAGAGCTTGCATGCTCTCTCTGCACCTTGGAGGCTTCATCCAGGTACTCCAGTTTCCTCTCCCAGTCCAAAGACATGTCCAAAGACGTGTTGTGGGCTGCCTGGCATTTTCAAATTGTCCGAAGTGTGTGAATATGTGTGTGTGTGTGTGTGTGTGTGTGTGTGTGTGTGTGTGTGTGTGTGTGTGTGTGTGTGTGATTGTGCCCTGCGATGGGTTGGCACCCTGTCCAGGGTGTACCCCACCTTGTGCCCCGAGCTCCCTGGAATAGGCTCCAGGCTCAATCATGACTCTGTGTAGGATAAGTGATATGGAAGGGGAGATGCAAGTCATTTCCAACTCACATTTGTATTTATATCTATTTCTAATTATATCTAACTTGTTTCTTATCCTAACACACATTTGCGGCCGTTTTGTCACTCGTTATACTGAGGAACATCTGTTTGCACCTTGTTGATTGCCTTGCTGCTGCAGGTCCATGACTACAAAGAAGGCACACCAGAGGAGAAGACCTACTACATTGAACTGTGGGATGTCGGAGGCTCTGTGGGAAGCGCCAGCAGTGTCAAAAGCACCAGAGCTGTTTTCTACAATTCAGTTAATGGTAAGGTATCAAAACCACTGATACTTTGTGAGCGGGAATGGAGTATAACAATGGCTTGATACGTAATAAATATGTTCTTGTGTAATGGTGGATCAGTGACGCTGACATTTTTTTTTTTTTACAGGTATTATTCTAGTTCATGATCTGACCAACAAAAAATCTTCCCAGAATCTGTATCGTTGGTCAATGGAGGCACTAAACAAAGACTCCTCTCCTACAGGAGTCATTGTGTCGAATGGGTGAGTCAACCTCAGTTAGTGTTAAGTGAATGTGAAATAATGTTTTAAAATAAGTTTATTAGTATTTATCTTTTGCCTAAATGTGATTCTTTACACGATTAACTCTATGTATAGACCTGTAAAGCATTATCACATGCAGTAAGTATCTAGGAGTAAGAGTAGTAAACTAGAATGTTTCAGCACTCCTGTAGTAATTCATACACATGCATACAAGCACATGCGTATAACTCTTAGTCTTACTGCTGTGGAAATGCAGGGATTATGATCGAGAGCAGTTTGCAGACAACTCAATCCCTCTCCTGCTAATTGGCACCAAGTACGATCAAATCCCCGAAAACAAGCGGAATGACGTCCTGACTCGCACCGCCTTCCTGTCTGAAGACTTCAATGCAGAGGAGATCAACCTGGTGGGTGATTCTTCTAGTTTATACCTGTTCATTCTGTGATGTTTCCTACTTCCATTTCCCATGTGATCCAGTTCTGATTGTTTATTATTTGATTGCATTTATCTGTCATTTAGGACTGCACAAATCCACGCTATTTTGCTGCTGGCTCATCTAATGCTGTAAAACTGAGCAGATTTTTTGACAAGGTAAGATAACTCCAGTATCTGTGATAGATCTACTCATTCATTGCTTCCAGTTATTGACCACACTTTCCAACAACTACTGATTATGTCAGTCAAGCAGCATTATATGGCATCAAAATATAACTTTAACCTTCTTAGCACATAATGGTAAACTGTGCAAAGCTTACAGTTTATATTATGAATGAATAATAGAAAGTAACATGCTTCTAGAAAGTTCCTTTTATGACTACTTTTTAAGTCAAATATGTACAGTGCCCTCCATTAATACTTTCACCCTTGGTAAATATGAGCAAAGAAGGCTGTGAAAAATTGTCTTTATTGTTTTAACCTTTTGATATTTTGTTCAAAAAATTCACAACAATACTCTGTGTGCAACAATTATTGGCACCCCATGAATTCATATGCAAAAATATATATTTGCAGTATATTCCCATTGCTATTTATTTATTTTTTTTTTAATTAATTAATTAATTTATTTTTATTTTTTATTTTTTTTTAGTACACCTGGGTGATAGGGGTATAAATATAAGGTAACACACAGGCCAAATTCCCTTAGTCATTCATAATAATGGGTAAGATCAAGGAATATAGCTGTGATGTGCTGCAAAAGGTTGTTGAGCTTCACAAAATGGGAAGTGGCCATAAGAAAATAGCACAAGCATTGAAAATGCCCATTTCCACCATCAGGGCAATAATTAAGAAGTTTCAGTCAACTGGAAATGTTATGAATCAACCTGCAATTGGATGTGTGTCTATATTGTCTCAACGCACTGTGAACAGGATGGTTTGAGTGGCCAAAAAATCTCACAGCTGGAAAATTGCAGAAGTTAGTTGCGTCTTGGGGTCAGAAAGTCTCCAAAACTACAATCTGAAGTCACCTAAATCACCACAAGTTGCATGGAAGGGTTTCAAGAATTTTCAATGCCCTGGCTGAGGGAAGGAGGTTCTCATCCAAGATTTGAAAGGTACATGGCCCCGTCCATCGTCCCTTTGATGCGGTGCAGTTGTCCTGTCCCCTTAGCAGAAAAACACCCCCAAAGCATAATGTTCCCACCTCCATGTTTGACGGTGGGGATGGTGTTATGACTTGGGGTCATAGGCAGCATTCCTCCTCCTCCAAACACGGAGAGTTGAGTTGATGCCAAAGAGATCTGACCACACCTGACCACAACACTTTCACCCAGTTCTCCTCTGAATCATTCAGGCAAACTTCAGACGGGCCTGTACATGTGCTTTCTTGAGCAGGGGGACCTTGCGGGCGCTGCAGGATTTCAGTCCTTCACAGCGTAGTGTGTTACCAATTGTTTTCTTGGTGACTATGGTCCCAGCTGCCTTGAGATCATTAACAAGATCCTCTCGTGTAGTTCTGGGCTGATTCCTCACCGTTCTCATGATCATTGAAACTCCACGAGGTGAGATCTTGCATGGAGCCCCAGACCGAGGGAGACTGACAGTTTCTTTCATTTGCGAATAATCGCACCAACTGTTGTCACCTTCTCACCAAGCTGCTTGGCGATGGTCTTGTAGCCCATTCCAGCCTTGTGTAGGTCTACAATCTTGTCCCTGACATCCTTGGACAGCTCTTTGGTCTTGGCCATGGTGGAGAGTTTGGAATCTGATTGATTGATTGCTTCTGTGGACAGGTGTCTTTTTACAGGTAACAAACTGAGAGTTCTCAGCTCGTTACCTGTGTAAAAGACACCTGGGAGCCAGAAATCTTGCTGATTGATCGGGGATCAAATACTTATTTCCCTCATTAAAATACAAATCAATTTATAACTTTTTTTTTTTTGAAATGCGTTTTTCTGGATTTTTTTTTTTTGTTATTCTGTCTCTCACTGTTAAAATACACCTACCATTAAAATTATAGACTCCTCATTTCTTTGTCAGTGGGCAAACGTACAAGATCAGCAGGGGATCAAATACTTTTCCCCCCACTGTACACAGAAGTCAAGCTCCACTTTGTAAAGTTTGCAGGTTACAGTCTTCTTCACGACATTCAATATAAAATGCTCTCATGCCTTAGAGGACTTGGGTTGCACCCTTTTTTTTTTTTCTGCTGTCACTTGACAATTACGCCTCCGTCTGATGGTGACTGAGGTCATGTAGAACATAAAAGGTAACGCTGACATAAACAGTAAAAGGAAGAAATCCATTATTTTGGTTGACTCTGGGTATTCTACTAAAGCTAGCAGCATTGCATTACGTACATTTGATGTCATGCGTCATCGACTGGGAAACGAGTTATACTTCAGGTTAGTAAAAAAAAATGCTAGTGTTCCATTTGACTACCCTTCTAAAATTCATACACTAGAGAGTAGAGTACATATTGCATAGTGTAAGTGTGTAGTACGTCATTTGGGACACAACTTCGGTCTGTGCTCTCCGATGCATGTTTTCGGAACAGAAGTAAAGCGGTGAGTAAATGTGCCCTGTGCCGTGAGCAGACTGATTAATTGATAGAGATTCATTAATTTTATCGATTTTATATAAATATTGTGGGGTAATATTAGCTAATTCATGTATTACATATGCCCAGATCAGGTGTAACCTGTAACCGACAGTAAATGTTGAATTGTTTTTCTGATGTTCCAGGTTATAGAGAAGAGATACTTCAGCAGAGACCTGAATCAGGTGAGAGTGTGTTCTGTTTCTGTGTGTGGTATTGCAGTGTGCAGTATTTTACTCTGAACAAATCATGAACTCAATGACACCCGCAGTGTGGTGTTCTTGTAGAAAACACTCGATGACAACCGCAGTGTGGTGTTCTTGTAGAAAACACTCGATGACAACCGCAGTGTGGTGTTCTTGTACAAAACACGTTTTCTGCTAAAAGTTTTTAAAACCATCGTTTGTCACATTTTCTTGTAAGGTCTTGCTGTGGATGTAATTTCCCATTCTGTCCTGTTCTTGTTTTTAGATGACAGGCTTCACAGACCGGAAGCGCTTCAACTTCAAGAGTCTTCACTACGACTGAGCGTGTGAAAACATCACAGAGGCTTGTAGTTTTAGTTCCTTATGATTACCAAACTCACCATCACTATATCTGTGTGTCTGTGTGTGTGTGAGATACACTAGTGCAGGTGGGCCTGAGAAGGTTTGTGAAGTAACACCACTAAACTGACCACAAAAAGATGTCTTGTTTCTTTTAGTGTGAGACTGTCAGAGTAAACCCGCACAGTAAGACTTAATTAAGGTGTGTTTACATATTTTACACATTCACCCATTTTATATTCCCAGTTAATCATTTGCGTGTGAAAATGTATAAAACCTCTAGATGAAGACAAGGAGCCTGTATATTCTTAATTTTCTGTTAAAGCTTAATTCGTAAACACCTAGGTACCTGTATCTTTTTTCATGAACCACATAATACACTTGCTGAGACAAAATACTTTCTCTGTATCTGCTGCATAATGGTAAACAATGATTTATCCTTAATGAAAGCTTAATTTATGCAGTTTTATAAATTGGAATATTTGCTATATTAGCAAACTTGTTGTTGTGTATATAATGTTTACATGAATTAGATGAATAAAGAAACTTTTCTCACACGAGTTTAGTATTCACCATTGTGGCTTTGTTACCGCATTTTCTTAAATAAGTTTGACAGGAGACTGAGTAGGAAGGAAATCTACAAAGAAGAATGATCTAAAATGTGCAGTTATAATGATCATCATAAACGTATCAATATATGTAGCACACAAAAGGCAAAATTGGCTTATTTGATATATAAACTGTAAAATATGCCTTGCAGAATCTGCAAAATGTTAATAATTTAAAACAAATGAGAGATCATAAAAATTGCATTTGGTTATTTGGTACTGCCCTGAATGAGCCATTTCACATAATGAATGTTTACATATAGTCCACAAGACACAATAATAACTGAATTTACACAAATGAACCAGTTCAAAAGTTTACATACACTTGATTCTTAATACTGTGTGTTGTTACCTGGATGATCAATGACTGTTTTTGTGTTTTGTGATAGTTGTTCATGAGTCCCTTGTTTATCCTGAGCAGTTAAACTGCCCACTGTTCTTCAGAAAAATCCTCCAGGTCCTGCATATTCTTTGATTTTCCAGCATCTTCAGCATATTTGACCCCTTTCCAACATTGGCTATATGATGTTGAGATCCATCGTTTCACACTTTCAAACTGAGGGACACAACTATTACAAAAGGTGCAAACATTCACTGATGCTCAATAAGGTAACACAATACATTAAGTAAAACAAAAAAAAATCTTATTTTTTAATTTCACTGCCCTTCAGAAGCTGCATAAGATGTTTACATGTTTCCCAGAATACAAAATAATAACAATTTACACCAATCATCCTGTTCAAAAGTTTACACCCCCCAGCTCTTAATGTAGTGTGTTGCCGTCTTGAGTATCAATGAATATTTGCACCTTTTGTAAACATCTGTTATGTGAAATATCATATTCAAGGCAGTACTAAATAGAAACAAAATTCAATTGTTATGATCCATCATTATTATTATTATTAGTAGTAGTAGTAATTATTAACATTTTGTAGATTCTGCAAGGCATATGTAAATTTATGACCTCAACTGTACACTAGTGTGAGGCAGTAGACATATTTATTCAATTCTACAAGTAATTACTTGGTGGTTAGAATTTCTGAAGAAAGCTGTGGCTTGCAATCACAAAACTGAAAGATACTTCTTTATAATACTACTGAAAGATCTTCTGCATAATATTTGTCTAAGAAAATAAACACAAGGATCGCAGTTGGTTCTGTTGACCGAGCCTTGTAATGTTCAGTCAGTGTAAATGAAACTGACTATGATTCGCAATCGACCATAAAATAATCAGGGCATTACTAATAAAGAGGAAGACTACAGACATAAAGTTTAAAAAAAAAAATAAATAAATAAAAAAAAAAAAGACGACAAAACCATTATATAGTGTAATAATTTTTTAGCACTGATTCACACCATATTAAAGGTTTACTGGGTGGAATGTTTTAAAAACCTAGTCACCGTCTACTGCATCTGTAGCATATGTGCGATTTCCACAGACAATACCTTAACCCTATCACTACACTGAAAGAAGAAAATGGAAGGAGAACTTGACTAAGAACTGCTCAATACTGCCATATTGACGCATCATGCAAGAGGAACACCTGCCTAGACAGAAACACTGAAGAAAAGAGACACAAGAGCGCAGAATGAGGTGAAATTTTCACCTTTATACACTTTTTTTTTAGCACCTACACCTACATTCTTCAACTCAAAACTTTTTACGAGAACTGGTTACTCTTTCCTCCACACAACACACACACACACACACACACACAAATAAATCAGGTATTTTTGGAGTCTTGTCATAGAACATACACATGTAACTGGAAACTTATGTATTCATTTGACCACCGTTACTAATTCGAGTGACTAAGTTACTGACAATACTGATGTGGGAGTGAAGAGGCGTTGGAGGTATTGTGCTACAAATTTCCAAATATTTCACTGTATGATGGGAAACATGGTGCAAGTAATAATTTCGCAATGACAAAGTGCATCAGGTCATAAGTTAGCCTACCACTATTCCCCTCGAGTTTCTCCCTCCCTTTGTGTATGTTAATACATGTACCTGCACTACACTGTGGTTCTGTTCCTACACTATTTCTGCAGAGAGCGGAGTCCAGCGTGCAGTTACTCATGAAGTGTTTTACAGAATCATAATCTGTGAATCATGAACACTGTGCTGACCTTTTAGCCCAAGTGCAACTGTAAGAAGAGCTCATAGCTTATGTTTATATTACCCCCCCCCCCATTTTTTGGACCTGAAACATGTTCTGTCTGTGTGACTAAGTGTGTACAAAAGATTACAGAGGCTTGTGACTTTGTCCTCCTTTTCCTGAGTATCAAACCCACCACCACTACATATTTGCATCAGACTTGTAGGACACTAAAGTGTGGATGAAACGGCATAGTTTAGTTTTGTATTATTTTGTTTTAGTTTAAAACTGTCCCTATAGCAATAATTTAATATGACAGCTAGGTTAGATAGGTTTCTTCTACCAACCAAAGCATATTTGATTTTCTTTCTTTCTTTTCTTTTTCTTTTTTTTTTTTTTTACTTTATAAACATAAATGCCCATGTAAGACAATAGAATATAATATAGAATATATACAATAGAAGAGAAGACACTATTTCATACATTCAATGCATATTTTATTTTATTGTGGTTACTTCCATCATGTTCACTCTCTAGCATATAACTTGATTAATCCATGGAAGAAAGTAGGAGATCTTCATATATACCTCTGGATACTTGCGGTTTAAGCAGTCATCAGGGTAGGTATATGCAGCTATTCCTTGTGGTTCATTTCCACAGATAAGAGGACTCCCTGAATCACCCTGCAGAGAGAACAAGAGAATAAAAACACACGTATTTATACAATACACATTGTATACAATACAAGTTATTTGTGTGAGTTTGATCTTAAACAACTTTATACCAAGTGCTGTTGAATTTTCTAATCTGATTAGTCAGATGGTGTTGATTTTTTATTGTTATTTTTTATTTAATAAACATATAATGTAATGCAAGTGATACCAGGAACTAACATGCATGTTGGATGTCCCACAACATTAAATGTAACTACAAATGGATAAAAGGTATGATGTGCCATTCTTTAAGAATGAAAAAACTGGAATTGTTGGCAAACGCTGCGGTATGAGTAAGATAAAACTCCTTGGAGTGTGCTGTAACTGGAAAATAATCAACTTTGAGGTTGTAATGACACCACATCACAGCACTCTCTCATTAATTATTTTCCTTTAACAGCACATCACATAATAATTTATTCCTTAGTTGTACATAATTTCTGTTTGGAGATTGATTGTCCTTTTTAAATGCTACACTGCAGTACCTGACAAAATGCGTTAATCCCATCAGAGGCAGTGCAGATCATGCTGTCTGTGTCAAAATACTTCTTCCAAAGATTCTTGCATTCAGAGTTATACTCCAGTTTGAGTTTGACCTCTCGTAGGACACTTGATTCTGCGCTGTTCTGTTCTGTCTTTCCCCAGCCAGCTACTGAGCATATCAGATCAGCTGGAAGGTTCTCATTTGTCTTAGGAAGATCAACAACCTTCACAACATCGTCCAGCTTGGCTTCAGACATCAGCTGTAACAGATTAGTTAAGGTAGTGTTTGAGGTGAGAACTGGTTTGCGCTAAATGTCCAGAAGCAAAATTTGTGAAAGTAGAAAGAGGTACCTTCAGTAGCATGATATCATTTGGACGTTCTTTCCGCTTGTAACAGGGATGCTTGATTTTTTTCTGCACTTGGATTCTCTGCTGCTGGGGCTCCTTTCCACTGATGTTGTGAGCTCCCAGTTGTTATGTTCCCTCTCTCGCAGCGAATGGAGTAGCTTACTTCCGCATTCCAGCTCCATTCAGAAGGACTCTCGTTTTGTTTACCTCGGCCATGTGCGCTTTTGTTATTGTCTTGCGTCATGTCTCTGTCCCCGCCTCCTTATTTCGTATTGGTTCTCCATGTTATGTGATTATCATTTCCAGGTGCCTTTGATTTCATGTATGTTTTCTGTGTGTTTAAAAAGCCCTGTTTTCTTCCACTCGGGGCGGATTATTAGTTTGTAGTTCAGTTTAACGGAGTTTCACTTTGAAGTATAGAAATGTTTCTAGTTCCGTAGCGCGGATTCCGATTTCCGTAGCTCTTGATTCTGGTGTTCTAATTTAGATGTCCGAAGCTCCGTGTTTGTGGTTCCCAAACCACTTCCTTATGTCGAGTGTCCGTTTCCTCCCGAATCTCACTGTGCCGAGCGATTAAACTCTGGACTGATTCTCACGGCATTTGACATTAAGCTAAGTACCCTGGATTCCGATTTCCGCTCTAGCCCTCTTCCTATTTTACACATCTGTGTGATAGGTTTACTTGCACAAGTGTTAGATTTTCTGTTAGCGCTAGTAGTTTGCACACCTTTTGTTATTACCACTCTTTTGTTGTGAAGGTTCATTGCTGGATGCTGTTTTTGTTCGTTTTTTTTCCTTCCGTGGTTTAGTGTGTGTTTTTTGTACTGCTAGCGCTAATACTTTTGAGAGTGTGTACAAGCTCTGCTTCTATATCCAGCGAAGACTCGAAGCCTTCTAAAAACCTGTTGTTTGCCCTGTTTCCTTTTCATATGTATGCTGAATAAAGTGTCGAAGCTTTTCACCGCAACTGTGTCCAGCCTTCTCCTGACATCGTAACAGAATAATCCGCCCTAAAGATGGATGCAGCGGGAAAAGTAAGGGCACGCCGCGCCATGCCACACCACGCCATACCACGCCACGCCACAGTTAAAATGCCTGCAAACAATTCAATTTTTTTCCCCCAATGGACGTTTGTTTATCCCCCCGATGAGTTTGATGGCTTTTCCACCTGGCCACAGTGTTTCTGTTTGCAGGCACAAATTTATTTCCTGAGTTTGGAGGACCCCAAGCCCGACGAGGAACAGTGGGTGAGGTTCCTCCTCTCTCGTTTGGTCGGCTCTGCTCGCCAATGGGCAGAGCTTCACCTTGCCAGTGGATCCATGAAGTTCAAAACAGTTTTGGGCTTTGTGGATCTACTGGTTCAGGTGTTCGGAAGCCCAGACTTCCAACCCGACCTCAGGACCTTTTTGGGGAAGGACCGTCTGGGCGACCGACCTAACCGCTCATTCCTGGAATATTATGGGGGTAAGCGGGCTAACGTGGCGGCCTGCTCCTCAGACCCCCAAAGCCAGGAGTGTTCCACCGAGGGATGCACCCGCCCGGCCGTCCTGCAGTGCCCCACCTGCAGGAACCAGGGATTAAGGAGCAGCTTCTTCTGCTCCCAAAACTGTTTCAAGGGCAGCTGGCGGGTGCATAAGCGGCTCCACCAGCGGGCACCCTCAGAGCTCCAGCAGGAGACCCAGCAGGAGGTCTTCTCAGCAGAGCTGCAACTGGAGGTTAACCAGGCGACCTCCAGCCCCGAGCTCCAGCAGGAGACCCAGCAGGAGGTCTTCTCAGCAGAGCTGCAACTGGAGGTTAACCTGGCGACCTCCAGCCCCGAGCTCCAGCAGGAGACCCAGCAGGAGGTCTTCTCAGCAGAGCTGCAACTGGAGGTTAACCTGGCGACCTCCAGCCCCGAGCTCCAGCAGGAGACCCAGCAGGAGGTCTTCTCAGCAGAGCTGCAACTGGAGGTTAACTTGGCGACCTCCAGCCCCGAGCTCCAGCAGGAGACCCAGCAGGAGGTCTTCTCAGCAGAGCTGCAACTGGAGGTTAACTTGGCGACCTCCAGCCCCGAGCTCCAGCAGGAGACCCAGCAGGAGGTCTTCTCAGCAGAGCTGCAACTGGAGGTTAACCAGGCGACCTCCAGCCCCGAGCTCCAGCAGGAGACCCAGCAGGAGGTCTTCTCAGCAGAGCTGCAACTGGAGGTTAACCTGGCGACCTCCAGCCCCGAGCTCCAGCAGGAGACCCAGCAGGAGGTCTTCTCAGCAGAGCTGCAACTGGAGGTTAACCAGGCGACCTCCAGCCCCGAGCTCCAGCAGGAGACCCAGCAGGAGGTCTTCTCAGCAGAGCTGCAACTGGAGGTTAACCAGGCGACCTCCAGCCCCGAGCTCCAGCAGGAGACCCAGCAGGAGGTCTCCCCAGCGGAGCTGCAACTGGAGGTTAACCAGGTGACCTCCAGCCCCAAGCAGCAGCCAGCGAATAGAGAGGAAACCTCTCCTGGCCTGCTCGTCTCAGAGGTTCTAGAAGAAACCTCCACTCCAAGCCCATGTCCAGATATCACTCCTGCTCTCAATCCAGTTCTCACCCTGGTCCCCAGTCTGGTTCCTACTCCGGTTCCCAATCCTGTTCTCAGTCCTGCTCCCAATCCAGTCCTCGATCCTGTTCCCAGTCCGGTTCCTACTCTGGTTCCCGATCCTGTTCCCAGTCCGGTTCCTACTCTGGTTCCCGATCCTGTTCCCAGTCCGGTTCCTACTCTGGTTCCCGATCCTGTTCCCAGTCCGGTTCCTACTCTGGTTCCCGATCCTGCTCCCAATCCAGTTCTCAGTCCTGCTCCCAATCCAGTTCTCACCCTGGCTCCCAATCCGGTTCCTACTCCGGTTCTCAATCCTGCTCCCAGTCCGGCTCCAAGCCCCGTTCTCAATCCGGTTCCAAGCCCCATTTCCAATCATTTCCCAAGTCCAGTTTTTGATTTTTATGAGGGCTACATGGGTTTAATTTCGGGATGGGTGTTAGCCCTCCTCCTCAGTGCAGAGGGTGTTTTCACTCCCAGCTCCACTCATAACCCAGCTCACTCCTCAGTCTCCAGCCCTGTCTCCTCCTCCGTCCCCAGCCCTGTCTCCTCCTCCGTCCCCAGCCCTGTCTCCTCCTCCGTCCCCAGCCCTGTCTCCTCCACTATTTCCAACCCAACTCACTCCACTATCTCCTCCTCTGTTTCCTACCCTACTCACTCCACTATCTCTAATCCAGGAGCTGAAGCAGGTTCCAGGCAGAGCACCAGGTCACGCGCAGCTCGGAGATCCGGGTCCAGCACCAGGTCACGCGCAGCTCGGAGATCCGGGTCCAGCACCAGGTCACGCGCTACTCCACGATCCAGGCCGAGCATCAGGTCACGCGCTACTCCACGATCCAGGCCGAGCATCAGGTCACGCGCTACTCCACGATCCAGGCCGAGCATCAGGTCACGCGCTACTCCACGATCCAGGCCGAGCATCAGGTCACGCGCTACTCCACGATCCAGGCCGAGCATCAGGTCACGCGCTACTCCACGATCCAGGCCGAGCATCAGGTCACGCGCTACTCCACGATCCAGGCCGAGCATCAGGTCACGCGCTACTCCACGATCCAGGCCGAGCATCAGGTCACGCGCTACTCCACGATCCAGGCCGAGCATCAGGTCACGCGCTACTCCACGATCCAGGCCGAGCATCAGGTCACGCGCTACTCCACGATCCAGGCCGAGCATCAGGTCACGCGCTACTCCACGATCCAGGCCGAGCATCAGGTCACGCGCTACTCCACGATCCAGGCCGAGCATCAGGTCACGCGCTACTCCACGATCCAGGCCGAGCATCAGGTCACGCGCTACTCCACGATCCAGGCCGAGCATCAGGTCACGCGCTACTCCACGATCCAGGCCGAGCATCAGGTCACGCGCTACTCCACGATCCAGGCCGAGCATCAGGTCACGCGCTACTCCACGATCCAGGCCGAGCATCAGGTCACGCGCTACTCCACGATCCAGGCCGAGCATCAGGTCACGCGCTACTCCACGATCCAGGCCGAGCATCAGGTCACGCGCTACTCCACGATCCAGGCCGAGCATCAGGTCACGCGCTACTCCACGATCCAGGCCGAGCATCAGGTCACGCGCTACTCCACGATCCAGGCCGAGCATCAGGTCACGCGCTACTCCACGATCCAGGCCGAGCATCAGGTCACGCGCTACTCCACGATCCAGGCCGAGCATCAGGTCACGCGCTACTCCACGATCCAGGCCGAGCATGAGTCCTCGTCCAAGTCCTCGTCCAAGTCCTCGTCCAAGTCCTCGTCCAAGTCCTCGTCCAAGTCCTCGTCCAAGTCCTCGTCACGACCCGGTCGACTCTGGCTGCGGGACATTAAATTGCACCAGCCTCGGTTCCAGGGGGGCAGATGTGCTAATCTTGCCCAGGGGTCCGGGTCCGCCACAACGGACAAAGCTTGCGGCGCTTCGGGAGCCGCGCCTTAAGGGGGGGGCTCTGTTATGTTCCCTCTCTCGCAGCGAATGGAGTAGCTTACTTCCGCATTCCAGCTCCATTCAGAAGGACTCTCGTTTTGTTTACCTCGGCCATGTGCGCTTTTGTTATTGTCTTGCGTCATGTCTCTGTCCCCGCCTCCTTATTTCGTATTGGTTCTCCATGTTATGTGATTATCATTTCCAGGTGCCTTTGATTTCATGTATGTTTTCTGTGTGTTTAAAAAGCCCTGTTTTCTTCCACTCGGGGCGGATTATTAGTTTGTAGTTCAGTTTAACGGAGTTTCACTTTGAAGTATAGAAATGTTTCTAGTTCCGTAGCGCGGATTCCGATTTCCGTAGCTCTTGATTCTGGTGTTCTAATTTAGATGTCCGAAGCTCCGCGTTTGTGGTTCCCAAACCACTTCCTTATGTCGAGTGTCCGTTTCCTCCCGAATCTCACTGTGCCGAGCGATTAAACTCTGGACTGATTCTCACGGCATTTGACATTAAGCTAAGTACCCTGGATTCCGATTTCCGCTCTAGCCCTCTTCCTATTTTACACATCTGTGTGATAGGTTTACTTGCACAAGTGTTAGATTTTCTGTTAGCGCTAGTAGTTTGCACACCTTTTGTTATTACCACTCTTTTGTTGTGAAGGTTCATTGCTGGATGCTGTTTTTGTTCGTTTTTTTTCCTTCCGTGGTTTAGTGTGTGTTTTTTGTACTGCTAGCGCTAATACTTTTGAGAGTGTGTACAAGCTCTGCTTCTATATCCAGCGAAGACTCGAAGCCTTCTAAAAACCTGTTGTTTGCCCTGTTTCCTTTTCATATGTATGCTGAATAAAGTGTCGAAGCTTTTCACCGCAACTGTGTCCAGCCTTCTCCTGACATCGTAACATTTGATACGTTAGTCTGATGTGTCATTCTGATGTCTCAGGGTATATAGAAGAGCTATTTCTGAAAGCTGAATCCAGCCTTCAGTCACACATGCAGTGCTTTACTCTGTACAGAATCACGAACTCAATCTGTAAATCATGAACAATGTGCTGGCTTTTTAGCCTCAGAATTAATTGCAACTATAAAAATAACTCATAACTCATGCTTACGTTTTTCCCCCAATGTTTTTTTGACCTGACCCATCAAACATTACAAAGGTTTGTACCCCCCTCCCCCCGCCCCTTTCCCGACTATCAACCCACCACCACAACATCTTTTTCATCAGACTTGAAGCTGCATAGTTTAGTTTTGCATTATTTTATTTAAGTTTAAACCTTTCTGTATAGAAATAGAAGAGAAGACACATATTTATATATGCAATGTATATTTAATTGGATTGTGGTTACTTCGATTGTGTTCACTTTCTAGCCTATAACTTGATTAATCCATGGAAGAAAGTAGGAGATCTTCATATATACCTCTGGATACTTGCGGTTTAAGCAGTTGTCAGGGTAGGTATATGCCGCTATTCCTTGTGGTTTATTTCTACAGATAAGAGGACTCCCTGAATCACCCTGCAGAGAAAACAATAGAATAACATTACACTAATGATTATTTGTGCTTTGACACTAGGATGCTCTAAACAGCTATAACATCACAGCTCTGACAGTAGTGCCAACTGGCCCGAAGGCAAATGACAGGTTTATTTTAATGCACTCATGCCGATACCTTATTGTTTCAACAGTAACAGCTAATTCACAAGGACACCTAACATTAATAATAAACCGATTTTCAGGATTGTTTGTAACTGTTATAAAGCAAGCTGATTTGCTGACATACCACAATATTAAATGTAACTATAAATGGATAAAATATAAGATGAGTCGCAAATCGCTGTGGTGTAAGAGGAATAAAATGCCTTGGGTTGTGCTGTTATTGGAAAATAATCAACTTTGAGGTCTTAATGACACCACATCATGCCACTCTGTCATTGATTAGTTTTCTTTAACAGCACATCATCATCATGTTTTATTTCCTTGACTTGTAAATGATTTTTGTTTGGAGATTAATTGTCTTTATTGAATACTACATTTCAGTACCTGACAAAAAGCTTTAATCCCATCAGAGGCAGTGCAGATCATGCTGTCTGTTTCAAAATAGTTCCGCCAAAGATGCTTGCACTCAAAGTTAAACTGTACTTTGAGTTTGACCTCTCGTAGGACACTTGATTCCGCGCTGTTCTGTTCTGTCTTTCCCCAGCCAGCTATTGAACATTTTTGATGGGCTGGAAGGTTCTCATCCTTTTCAAGAAGAGCAATAACCTTCACAGCATTGTTCACCTTGGCTTCAGTCGTCAGCTGTAAGGTAATGTTTGAGGTGAGAACTTGTTTGCACTAAATGTCCAGAAGCAAAATTTGTGAAAGTAGAAAGAGGTACCTTCAGTAGCATGATATCATTTTGACGTTCTTTCCGCTTGTAACAGGGATGCTTGATGTATTTCTGTACTTGGATTCTCTGCTGCTGGGGCTCCTTTCGACTGATGTTGTGAGCTCCCAGTACCACTTCCAGCTTGTTCTTTCCAGAGTGTTCAATGTTGCTAGTGTCACAGAAAATGCACATCAGATTTTATTACAGTATATTATGTGACTACACAATGAAAATGCTAGCATAGTCTTTAAACATGTACAAAAGCACAAAAACATACTCAGCACAGTGGGCTGCAGTCAGCACATAATCATTTCTGATAAGCATACCACCACACACGTGTTTATTGTTAATCTGAACAGACACCAAGTAGGGTCGGGAGTGGGGTTTCACTTCATGTCCTCCAATAATACCACTCTCCATTCCCCCTGAGAAAAGAAACAATATTGTTATAGAGAGATAATTATAACATTATAGGGCACAATGTTGAGAACATTATAATGTTTGAATCACAGTTTTAAACCATGGAAAGCAACAATTATTTTTTAAATAGCATATATAGGTTTGAAATAGATAATACAGAATATATTACCACACAATGGGAGAACAGAAAGTACAAGGAGGGAGCTGCTGAAGAACATGTCTGTAGTACACCACACTGACCGAACTGTTCAGCATGATTTTTCTTTTCTGTTATTTCAACAAACTTCCAATCAGAGCACCTCCCCTTTAAGGGCTTTGAGAACTCCCACACGTTTCTCCTCACACGGTGCACAGTGTATGCACAGTTGCCACTCACACACAGGGGACTTTAGGAGCATTTCTGGTGGCAGAAATGACTGGAAATGGAAAGAAATAGTAAAGATATATTTTGTTAGGAGAACAGTTACAGATAATATTGAAATTTAGCTTTAGTCGTCCAAATTTGGGGCCAAACTGGGGTGGGGTTCTCGAAATGTTTGCATGTTTAACTAGTTTGTAATCTTGTTTGTAAGAATGTTCTTTAATTAACGGGAATTTGGCAAAATCTTGATCTCACATTGCTACCTGATTTCTGGAATTTTGGATTTACCTTTCTGTTGTTGTTTGCTGATTGCCTGACTATTTGCCTGTCCTTGATTATGTCTTTTGCTTCACGTTTTGGATCTGTTTGCCAGTTTCTTTTAATAAACTCTAAACTGCGCACGACAGCTTCTTTTAACAGTGTCTTCATGTCTGAAGGCTTTAAGACATGGGTAATCAGTCTGCTGGATGACTCAGTAATGGTTTCAAAAATAATGGTTTCCAAAATGTATTTATTTCAGAAAGCATATAGGGTAAGAAAATAACTTCAAAGCACTCTAAATTCATAGTTAATGACGTTGCTGATGATTTGATGTGTCATTCTGATGTCTCAGATTATAAAGAAGTGATACTTCAGCAGAGACCTGACTCAGATGAGAGTGTGTTCTGTTTCTTTGTGTGATATTGTGACTCTGTAACCTGTACAGCCTGCAGTTACACATGTAGTATTTTAATCTCAACAGATTATCAACTTGATCACCACAAAACTGCGCTGTTTTGTTTAGCCTATAAGACATTCCTGCTAAAAAAAAAAAAAAAAAAGTACAAATTGCTGTTTGTCACATTTTTTGTAATGTTTATTTAATTTCTGATGATCTAAGAAATTTCTCATTCTGTCCTGTTCTTGTTTGTAGATGTCAGGCTTGACAGACAGGAAGCACTTCAACTTCAAGTACTTTCACTACAACCGAGTGGGTGAAAACACCACAGAGGCTTGTGGTTTTAGTCTTATAGTCCTATAAATATTTTACACATGCATCTGTGATCCTCTTCCTGGTTAATCATTTGGGTGGATGTGTAAAATGTGAAACTGTATAAAACATCTAGATGAAGAGAAAGGAGCCTGTATTTTCTCATTTTGCTTTACAGCTTAATTAATTCATAAACACCCAGGTAATTTATTATCTCTTTATTCGCCTCCTAAATGCCACATAATACACTTGATCAAAGAAAAATACTTTTTTGCATCGGTCACCTAATGGTAATAATTGATTTAGCTTTCATGAAAAATTTTATTATTATAGTTCTTTGCAATTTAGGAAGTTTTATAAATGCTTATTTGCTGTTACCAAACTTGTGTATATAATGTTTACATGAATTAGCTGATTTAAAAAAACGTCTCACACAAAGTTAGTATTAAAAACTTCAGCATTATTTTTGCATTTCCTCATCACTTGCTTATTACATTTGGCAAGAAATTGATTAGGCAAGAGAGCCAACTGAGGTGTGGAACAAAATGTCACCTTTATACACACTGTTTAGACTTTAAACTTGCATCACACATCCCACCACCACACACACACATACACACCCACACACACACACACCCACCCACCCCCACACACACAATCAAAACAGGTATTTTTGATGTATTGTAATAAAGCGTACACATGTCAGTGGAAACTTATGTATCCATTTGACCAGGTTTACAAATTCAAGTCAGTTAATGACAGTTCTGATGTGGGAGTCAGGAGGTGATAGAGGTATTGTGTTACACATTTGCATCAATGTCCACTGTGTGCTGGAAAACGTGATGTAATATTTTTTTAGTAATGTAAAGTGCATCAGGTCAAAAGAAGCTTGACGCCTACCTTTGCTTTAAGTGATGACCTTCCACTGAAAGGTTTCTCCCTCCCTTTGTGTGGTAATGCATGCACCTGTACTACACTGAGGGTCTGTGTATTCAACACATAAAGCAGTGTTTAATAAGGTTTCAACAGTCAGACACAAGACTGACCACACACACTAAAAAATTAACCCCTCTCTGATAGGAAAAGACTCTGTATGGCTGTACCCAGAGGGACAAAGTATAGAAACCTTGTAGGCTCTAGATTTAAGCTAAACACGATGATATATTGAATGGTCATCAAATAGAACACCCTGTGTTTCTGGGATAGGTTCTGGATTTTAAAAAAAAAATATTATTATTCATCTTAAAGCTGGTTAGATAATTCTGTGTTTATTGCACAAGATTATATTTGTTTTGATACGTTAGTCTGATGTGTCATTCCGATGTCTCAGGGTATATAGAACAGCTATTTCTGCAGAGAGCCGAGTCCAGCCATCAGTTACACATGCAGTGTTTTACTCTGTACAGAATCACGAACTCAATCTGTGAATCATGAACACTGTGCTGACGTTTTAGCCTTAAAACTAATTGCAACTATAAGAATAACACATAGCCCATGCTTATGTTTTCCCCCCATTTTTTTTTTACCTGACACATTTTCTGTCTGTGTGACTGAGTGTGTAAACATTACAAAGGCTTGTGGCTTTTTTTTTTTTCTTTCCTGTTCATGACTATCAAACCCACCACCACTAATTTTTTTTCATCAAACTTGAAGCTGCATAGTTTAGTTTTGAATTCTTTTATTTAAGTTGAAACCTTTCTGTATAGCAATACTTTATTGTGACAACTAGGATATTTGATTTTCTTTATGACTTTATAACATAAATAGAAGAGAAGACACATATTTCATATATGCAGTATATATTTTATTGGATTGTGGTTACTTCCATTGTGTTCACTTTCTAGCCTATAACTTGTTTAATCCATGGAAGAAAGTAGGAGATCTTCATATATACCTCTGGATACATGCGGTTTAAGCAGTCATCAGGGTAGGTATATGCAGCTATTCCTTGTGGTTCATTTCCACAGATAAGAGGACTCCCTGAATCACCCTGCAGAGAGAACAAGAGAATAACATTACACTAATGATTATTTGTGCTTTGACACTAGGATGCTCTAAAAAGCAGAGTTTGATCTTAAAGGATTTTATACCAATGCATTGTTGAATACTCATATCTAAAGTTATTAATTTTCTATAACATCACAGTGCTGACAGTAGTGCCAACTGCACTGAAGGCAAATGACAGGTTTATTTTAATGCACTCATGTCGATACCTCATTGTTTCACAAGGACACATAATATAAGGTTAATATTAAACAAATTTTTTTTCACGACTGTTTATAGCTGTTATAATTAAGTAATATGCTGATTTGCTGACATACCATAATATTAAATATAACTTGTAATAAATGTAACTATAAAACGAAATTGTTGGCAAATCGCTGTGGTATAAGAGGAATAAAATGCCTTGGGTTGTGCTGTTATTGGGAAATAATCAACTTTGAGGTCGTAATGATTATTTTCCTTCAACAACACATCATCATGTTTTTTTTTTTTTGTTTTTTTTTTGGAGATCGGTTGTCTTTACTGAATACTACACCACAGTACCTGACAAAAACCTTTAACCCCATCAGGGGCAGTGCAGATCATGTTGTCTGTGTCAAAATAGATCTGCCAAAGTCTCTTGCACTCAGAGTTATTCTGTACTTTGAGATTGACCTCTCGTAGGACGCTTGATTCTCTGCTGTTCTGTTGTGTCTTTCCCCAGCCAGCTATTGAACATGTGTGACTTGCTGGAATGTTCACATTCTTCTTAGGAAGAGCAACAACCTTCACAAAATTGTTCACCTTGGCTTTGGACTTCAGCTGTAACAGATTAGTTAAGGTAGTGTTTAAGGTGAGAGCTGGTTTGCACTAAATGACCAGAAGCAAAAGTTGTGAATGTAGAAAGAGGTACCTTCAGTAGCATGATATCATTTGGACATTCTTTCCACTTGTAACAGGGATGCTTGATGTATTTCAGCACTTGGATTCTCTGCTGCTGGGGCTCCTTTCCACTGATGTTATGAGCTCCCAGTACCACTTCCAGCTTGTCCTTTTGTTCAATGTTGCTAGTGTCACAGAATATGCACCTCAGATTTTACTATATTTACTTACTATATTATGTGACTACACACTGAAAATGCTAGCATAGTCTTTAAACTTGTACAAAAGCACAAAAACATACTCAGCACAGTGGGCCGCAGTCAGCACATAATCATTTCTGATAAGCATGCCACCACACATGTGTGTTTTCTTAATCTGAATAGACACCATGTAGGGTCGGGAGTGGGGTTTCACTTCATGTCCTCCAATAATACCACTCTCCATTCCCCCTGAGAAAACAAACGTGAGGGACATAATGTTGAAAACATTATAATGTTTCAATCGCAGTTTTAAACCATTAAAACAACAATTATTTTTTAAATTGCATATATAAAAACGTAAAATATCTGATACAAAATACATACCGCACAAAGGGAGGACAGAAAGTACAAGGAGGGAGCTGCTGAAGAACATGTCTTTAGTACACCACACTGACCGAACTGTGCAACATGATTTTTCTTTTCTGTTACATTTCAACAAACTTTCAATCAGAGCCCCTCCCCTAAAGTACCCTAGGTACTCTGAAATCTCCTGCACTACTCACACAGTGCTCACTGCATGCACAGTTGCCACTCACACACAGGGATCTTTAGGGGGGGTTTGAGATGGCAGAAATGACTTGAAATGAAACTAGAGGTAAGGGGAAACCATTGATTGAATTCTAGATAATTTTCAAATTTAGCTTGAAGCTTTTCTTTTCTTTTATATTTATTTCTTTTATTTTATTGCTATGACCATATTATACAGTCAAATCCAGAACTACTGGCACCTTTCAAAATATTGGACCAAACTGGTATATTTAGAACTAACATTATACCAAATTATTCAAATTATCCATTAAACCATTTGGGAAAAAATACTTTTCTTCCAAAACAAGCTAATTCTCAAAAGAGCATCTTTTAAATTACAGTATATTAGTCATTATAGTATTGATAGTATTCTCTTAAAACGTGTAGCAAAATTATTGACGTCCCTTAAGAACACTGAAAATTATTGCAAACATTATGTCATCTTTGAATTATTATTTTTTTTCAAGTAACACCACTAAACTAACCACAAAAAGAAGTCTCTTGTACTGTTTCTTTTAGTATGGGATTGTAAAATAAGACCCTATTCAGGTGTGTTTACATATTTTACACATCCACCCATTATCATTTCAGTTAATTGTTTGGGTGGATGTGTGAAATATATCAAATTTATAAGACATCTAGATGAAGATAAAGAACCTGTATTTTCTTGATTTTTGTTCTTTGTAATTTATGTAGTTTTATAAATGTGCATATTTGTTATATTAGCAAACTTGTACTTGTGTATACAGTATAATGTTTACATCAATTAAATGAATAAAGAAACTTCCTTAATCAATTTGGCAGCAAATTGACAGTAAAATGTGTAGAATCATAACAGTTATGAATAATTAAGTGATACAACATGATGAGACATGCAGTTATAGAAAAATAATCACTGACAGGGTGCTGTGAGCAGGGTGTTACAACCCTGAATTGATTTTTCCTATAATAAAATGTCCTAACATCTGTTATTCCTCTTATACCACAGAAATTTGCCAGCAATGACAATTTTTTATTTATTCATTAAAAAATATTCATCATATCAGTAATTACTGTATATGTTGTTCTTTGTTAAATAACAGCACATTTGTTTAAACCATTTATTATTAAGAAAATACATGCAAAGCTCACCATCACTTCAGTTGGCTGATCCTTGTAATAGTGTAAATTAGGGATGTATCGTTGCCATTTTCTTCCCAGACCAAGTTCGAGTATTATTGGTATTCTCCAATACTGAGTCCAGTCTCAGCTGCACTTCTGTATACGCCTGCATCCTACACACAACACACAACATGCACAAAGCAGGGAACTCCAACTTGAGCTTGAACTTAAATTTTAACTTGGATTGGAGCTGGAGACAAGCAGCTAAATCTTTGTTTTACATTTACCTTTATTCATTTAGCAGATGCTTTTATCCAAATAACTCACAAATGAGGAAATACAAGCAAAGTGATATGTCAAGTGGTTTATATCACTTAGGGGTTAGTTAAGTGTTCATTGAAGAGGTGAGTCTATAGCCGTTTTTTGAAGATAGTGACAGATTCTGCTGTCTGGATTGAGGTTGGAAGTTCATTCCACCACTGAGGGACAGTCAGTTTGAAGGTTCTGGAAAGGAACCTCATGCCTCGCTGAGTAGGTACTATCTAGCATCGGTCATTGACTGATCACAGGTTGGATGAGGGAACATAAATCTCAAGGACAGTGTTGAGGTAGAGAGGTGCTGTTCCATACAAGGTCTTGTACGTGAGCATCAAAGCCTTGAATTTGATGCGGGCAGCTACAGGAAGCCAGTGGAGGGAGACGAAGAGGGGTGTGACATGGGTTCTTTTGGGCTGGTTGAAAACAAGGCGTGCTGCTGCATTCCGAATCATCTGAAGGGGTTTGATGGAGCTGGCTGGGAGGCCTGGGAGTAGTGCATTGCAATAGTCCAGTTTTCAGACAACAAGAGCCTGGACTACTAGCTGTGTAGCCTGTTCAGTGAGATAGGGTCTGATTTTCTTGATGTTGTACAGAATGAACCTACAGGATGAATGCAGTTGTTGAAATATGGTCTGTAAAGGTCAAGTTGTCATCGTAAATTACCCCAAGGCTTCTGGCTGTCCTGGTTGGCTTTTATGTTGAATTTTTTGTTACTTTTCTGGGACTTGTGTTAGAGATAGGAGTAGAAGGGTGAAAAAATGAAGCTCTGCCAAAATATGCTTTCCTCCTGAGTCATTCTTTCCATCCTCAAACACACACACATTCACACACACACATACACATACACAGGGTTCTACAGTGGTTCTGAAACCCAGGAGGAGGACCTAGAACCAATACCTCTCTGCTCAGCAAAATAATCAATCTCTCAACAGCCTTCACCATATACAACATCACGCAATGCTCTACCTGTGCAATGAACATTAGCAATTGCTTTGAATTGTAGTAAAGGAGCAGGGCACTGACAGACACATGCTCTAGAGGAGGCTGCAATCTACCGCTCTTCCAAAACAGCAGCTTTTCCAGCCACCTAGTACCTGACCCTCACAGACATGTTCTTCACCAAAGATCTGGAGGCCTTTGTGGAGTTCTTTGAGCATGGTGAAACTTGCGGCAGTAGGTTATCTGTTAATCTTCAAGAGGCAGCTTAACTCTTGCTGGTAGTGGATACAGAACACCATAGGAATCCTTGATCTGATGGTGCTGGAACAGTTCAATGGTTGACTGGCAAGAATGGTGGAGTGAGTCTAGTGGCACCAACTGGCATCCCTGGAGGAGGACCACTGGGCACCAGTGGAGCATATGTATGATGAGTCCCTTAGACAGCTTTGACCAGGTGAAAGTAATGTAAAATAATCCACTGACTTACCCTTACTTTTCAGTTATTCAGTAATTATACCTAGTGATGAAGGACATTCACACAATAGAAAAAAAACACCCAAATGCTGGTGCCAAAAAGCTGCAGGGAAATGCTTTTTCATGTGGCTCATCAAAATCTCATGACCAGGCATCTACACCAGGATAAAACACTCAAACACGCAATGACCCTCTTTTATTAGATGGACATTTATGGAGATGTAGGTGGTGTGTGGCATGCCACAAATGTCAGCTGGTGAATTCTCTGGCCACCCCAAATGCAGCACTGCACCCCTAACCATTAGGCAAGGTCCCATTTGAAAGAATTGGCATGGACCTCGTCAGGCTATTAGAGAGAAAGCACTGGAAGCAGTGCTTTTGAGAAATACGCTATATAGTGAAAGGTTTGTGGACACCTGACAATCAGACCCATATGTGGGTCTTCCCCAAACTGTTGCCACAAAGTTGGACCCACACAATTATATAGGATGTCTTTGTATGCTGCAGCATTACTTTAAATTTCCCTTCACTGGAACTACGAGGCCCAAACATGTTCCAGCATGACAATGCTCCTGTGCACAAAGCAAACTCCATGAAGACATAGTTTGTTAAGGTTGGAGTCGTGGATCTTGAGTGGTCTGCACAGATCCCAGGCTTCAATCCTACTGAACACCTTTGGGATGAATTGGAATGCCAACTGTGTCCCAGGCCTCTGCACCCAACATCAGTGCCTGACCCCACTAATGTTCTTTTGGCTGAATGGGCAAATCCCCAGAGTCACGTTCCAAAATCTAGTGGAAAGCCTTCCAAGAAGAGTGAAGGTTATTATAATGGCAGATTATTTATTAAACAAAGTACAAACAAAACAAACACAAGGGTTAGCATAAGAACCATAAGCATGAACAATAGACACAAGGCAAGAATCACACAAACTAGAAGCGACAACATGGCACACAAGGAACAATGACATGTCTGGCAGAAATCCAATACAGCTCACCATCCAAATAACACCATTCCTACAGTAAAGTATGGAGGTGGTAATATCCTGTTGTGGGGTGTTTCTCTGCAGCAGGGACTGGAGCATGTGTCAGGATAGAAGGAAAATGGATGGGGCAAAATACCGTCAAATTCTTGAGGGAAATCTGCTGCCCTCTGCCAGAAAGTTGTCAATGGGAAGAAGGTTTACCTTCCAACATGACAATGACCCAAAGCACACAGCAAAACTAACCACACAGTGGTTGAAGGAGAAAAAGGTGAATGTCCTTGCATGGCCTAGTCAGAGCCCAGACTTAAACCCCACTGAAAATCTGTGGAAGACTGCAGTCCACAAACGGTCACCATCAAATCTAACTGAACTTGAGCAGTTCTACAAAGAAGAGTGGGCATTGCAATGTCTAGATGTGCAAAGTTAGTAGAGACATAGCCCAACAGACTAAAGGCTGTAATTAAAAAATTAAGGCAAATTAAAGCAAGGGGGTGATCCTTTTTCCAACTCAGTGATTCTGGTTATTTATTTTTTTTAAAATATTTTCTGACATATCTTTCACTTGGATGTTATAAGTTGCACTGAGTAAATACAGCTGGATAAAACAAAAACTGTGTCCGTCTTCATTTCAGGCTGAAAAGCAACAAAATGTGATTATTTTAAAGGGGGTGATTCTTTTCTATACCCACTGTATGGTCCTCACCCTTTGATATTACTTACTGAGATGCCCCTTTACCATCTGTTCAAATAACCATCTACTCCTCTGGCTCCATCCCATGAAGGATGCCAATGTGCAAATCGCTTGGGTATCTATCCTTACAACCACCACCACCCAGGGGCGCAAATGAAAGTGGTAGGTAGCAAAAGTGCTAGCTTAAAATAGAAGAAATTTTAAAAACTGAACTGTTGCCAAATTACGCCTGTCTCCCAAGTCCTCCTTTTGACCCCCACACAGGGTTCTATACAGGTATTTTTTTGGAGTCTTGACATACATGTCAGTGGAATGATGTAAACTCATTTGTTAGTTTAACAAAATTAGCTAGCTAAATGTGTCCAGTGAGAACGTGACCTAGGTATCTAGCATTTAGCTATCTAGTTTCTTGATGTAGAGTTTAGGCCAGTTTTGTTGGTTTGTTAAAGCAATATAAATTAGGCATGTTTGCTAACTAGCAAGCTAAGCCTGTTACATTCATAGTGTCTTCTGTGGGCTTGGAAAGGTGTCAGTAGATTCAATAGTATGTGGTTGTGGATGTGTTTAGGAAAACTTTTCCGATTCTGACACCCAATTGCACAATGTGACGTTTTAGAAAACAAATTCTGGCTTGCTGTTAAAAATCACTAGAGTCTCCAACTATGTTTTTGCAACCAGGAGGCATAACTGACATCAGAGTGATGTGTTTATACTAGAATTTCTAAAAGGGTTATTTAAAGACACTTTGAAGACTTTTCTTGAAGGATGCATTTTAAAATTGCGAGCAGTAAGAAACCCAAAATCTGTATTCCTGGTTATTTGAGCCACTTAACAAAAACTTATGGCTCACAGTTTATTCGTGCAAGTCCACTGTATTGCATGTTGAAGCACGTTTGCTCAGATGATTACATTTTTTAAAATGTTTTTGTTGAACTCTAATTATGCATAAAATATGATTAATTTTTTTCTTTTTTAATTCATATTAAAGCTGAGGAGACAAGACCACCTTTGTGGTCTGATGCATCATTCTGATGTCTCAGATTATATCTCAGACCCAAGTCAGGTGAGAGCGTGTTCTGTTTCTGTTCCATTGTGTGATATTAAACTTCTGTAACCTGTAAACCTCGTGATTACACATGCAGTGTTTAACTCTGAATAGAATCGTGAACTCAATCTGTGAATCATGAACAAATTTTTTTGACATGACACATTTTTTAAGCAAGTGACTGAGCATGTGATGAGCATAAATAAAGGCTTGTGGCTTATTTTTGTGTTCAAACCAACTACTACTAAATATTTGCATCAGACCTGTGGCACACTATAGTGTGGGTGAGACTGGAGTTAAGTATTTGTTGTTTTGGTTTAAACCTGTTGGAGTTTAATTTTTTTACTTTATAACATAAATGCCCATGTGAGAGATATACAACAGAAGAAAAGACACACATTTCATATATGCAATGTATATTTTATTGGATTGTGGTTAATTCCACTGTGTTCACTCTCTAGCCTATAATGTCTTTAATCCATGGAAGAAAGTAGGAGATCTTCATATATACCTCTGGATACCTGCGGTTTAAGCAGTTTTCACGAAAGTGATATGCAGCTATTCCTTCTGCTACATTGCCACAGATAAGAGGACTCCCTGAATCACCCTGCAGAGAGAAAAAGAGAATAAAAACACACAAATTATACACTGGGGTGCTATAAAAGCCCACCTGAATAAAAAGTGTGATGCATTGCTGATTAATAAATTACAAATTTTACATGTTGACAAATTATATGAGAGGAATAAAACATCTTGGGACATGCCATTATAATAAAATAATCCACTCTGATTTATGACTTTGAGATCATAAGGACACCGCATCAAACCACCCCTTCACTGATTCTTTTCCTGTAGCAGAACACCCTGTCATGTTTTATTCCTTACTTACAATGTACAACTTTTTATTTGGATTATATTGATTTGTTTTTATTGAACACTACACTGCAGTACCTGGCAAAAAGCTTTTTTTCCATCAGAGACAGTGCAGATCATGCTATCAGTGTAAAATTTGTCATCCCAAATTTTTCTGCACTCAAAGTTAAACTGTACTTTGAGTTTGACCTCTCGTAGGACACTTGATTCGGCGCTGTTCTGTTGTGTCTTTCCCCAGCCAGCTATTGAACATTCCTGTTGGGCTGGAAGGTTCTCATTCTTCTTAGGAAGAGGAACAACCTTCACAGCATTGTTCACCTTGGCTTTGGACTTCAGCTGTAACAGATTAGTTAAGGTAGTGTTTGAGGTGAGAGCTGGTTTGCATAAATGACCAAAAACAAAATTTGTGAAAGTAGAATGAAGTACCTTCAGTAGCATGATATCATTTGGACGTTCTTTCCGCTTGTAACAGGGATGCTTGATGTATTTCTGCACTTGGATTCTCTGCTGCTGGGGCTCCTTTCCACTGATGTTATGAGCTCCCAGTACCACTTCCAGCTTGTCCTTTTGTTCAATGTTGCTAGTGTCACAGAATATGCACATCAGATTTTACTATATTTACTTACTATATTATGTGACTACACACTGAAAATGCTAGCATAGTCTTTAAACTTTAGTACAAATGCACACAGAACATACTCTACACAGTGGGCTGCAGTCAGCACATAATCATTTCTGATAAGCATACCACCACACACGTGTTTATCGTTAATCTGAACAGACACCGTGTAGGGTCGGGAGTGGGGTTTCACTTCATGTCCTCCAATAATACCACTCTCCATTCCCCCTGAGAAAACAAAATATATATAAAATATGTATTATATATAATATACTTAAATATAAAATATATATACAATATATATATATATATATATATATATATATATATATATACTAAAAATTACAGAATACATTACCGCACAAAGGGAGGACAGAAAGTACAAGGAGAGAGATGCTGAAGAACATGCCTACTGTACACCAAACTACATGGTTTCTGATACACTTCAAGGAACTTGAAATCATAGCCCCTCCCCTTTAAGGGCTTTGAAATCTCCCATACTTTTGACCTCACATGGTGCACAGTGCATGTACAGTTGCCACTCACATACACAGGGCTCTTTTGAGAGGTTTGTGGTAGCAGAAATGACTCAAAATGAAACTAGAGCTGAGTGGAAACAATTGGTGAGGACGTTATTTGTTAGAAGAAAAAAAAAAAAACCCCAGTTCCAGATAATATAGACCTTTAGCTTGAAGCCTTTTATTTATTTTTATGCACAGGTTATACAGTTAACTCCAGAATCACTGGCACTCTTTAAAATATTGGGATAAACTGATCGCCACCTTGGAATAATAAGGTTCTATCTACGTTCTGAGCAGTTTTGAGATATTGTGCTTCAAAGATTTTGCATTCCATATAGCAAAAATGATATGGGGAAACAGGTCTCTTTCATACATGAAAATGACAGAGAGCCTAAATGTATTCTAAATGTACAATATCAAAATCCTCTCAGATTTGTAAATGCATTATCAATGGTTTAAAAACTAGACCTTTATTTTTTGAAAAAAAAAAGAAGTAAAGTTGTAGCTGTATATGTATATATGTATACTGTACATAAGTTGAAAAAACACCAAAAACAGGATGCTCCTCCAAAATTGATAAAAGTACAAGGCAAAAAATTATCAGGGATGCTACCAAGAGGCCTATGGCAACATTAAAGCAGCTGCAGGAATATCTGTCAAGTACTGGTCACTCCCTGCAAGTGACCTCGTTATTGTTGTCTGAGCTATGGGGTAGGGTGGCTAGCCAGAAGCCCTTCATCACGAGCTTTAAAAACAAACAAACAAACAAACAAAAAAAACTTCAAGCCCCCTAATCAAGCCCCAAAACATGTGGCAAAATGTGTTATGAAGATGAAGAAAAACGTCACCTTCATGACAACGACCCAAAAGTACAAATCCAAGTCAACAATGGAATGGCTTCAAAAGACAAATATCAAAGTTCTGAAATGGACCAGTCAGAGCCCAGATCTAAATCCTATCAAAAACCAGTGGAATGACTAGAAGAGGGCAGCTTGCATTCATTGATTCAACTATGAATTCTGCATCATATCAAAGAGTACTTAAAGATAATTGTGAAGCCATCTGTCCGAAAGTTGAAATTGAA
This sequence comes from Cranoglanis bouderius, assembly GCA_023630585.1. Lineage (NCBI taxonomy): Eukaryota > Metazoa > Chordata > Actinopteri > Siluriformes > Cranoglanididae > Cranoglanis > Cranoglanis bouderius. The sequence continues at coordinate 6,151,559 of CM042569.1, forward strand.
CCGAAAGTTGACCTTTCAGCAGGATAATGATCCTAAGCACACCAGCGAATCCACCAAGGAACGGCTCAAAAAGAAGAAATGGAGGGTTATGGAATGGCCTAGTCAAGCCAGGATTTGGATCCCATTGAAATCCTGTTGGGGGATTTGGCAGTACATGCAAGAAAACCCTCAAACATCTTGCAACTGAAAGAATATTGTATGGATGAGTGGTCAAAAATTCCAGCAAGCCGATGTCAGAGACTGGTGGGCAATTATGCAAAACGCCTACAAGAAGTTATTTCTGCTAAAGGGGGAAATACTAGCTTCTGAGGCCAAGGGTGTACTTACTTTTTCCACAGACGAATATCACATCTATTGATATTTCTGTTGAATAAATGATTGAAAAAGATAATTTTTCTTGTGGTTTTGTTCAAGTATATCAACTTTAGTAATAGGCACTGTTTCAAAGATGGTTGAATGTTTGCTTGTCCAAATATATCAAAAAAGCCAACAATTTCCATGGGGTGTACTTATTTTTTCACATGACTGTACGTGCAGAGGTGTTCTACTATGTATTATACTATGCATTAAATATTGTTTTATACTGTTTAAAAACTGACTCTTGCTACAAAAATATATATCTTTATTGTAACAATGCACAGAATTATATAAAAAGATATTTTTGCATATGCATCATTTTGAAAGTAAAACAGATCATAAGCCTTTTTTTTTTTTTTTTTTAAAAAGATCCAGAGAAAAGGTCTGTTCTCAGAGAGATCTCTCATATCCCTCCATCCTCTGCTCTCAGGCAGTCCCAGTTGTAAGCACCAGTATCCTATGGGGTTTTTATAAGCTTTTGATGTGCACTTAAAGATGGGAGGCTCCTTTTTTTTTTTTTTTTTTTTTTGGAACGGTTGACTTTTTTCTGGAGTCTGCATCTCATCTGCCTTCTTTCTTTTTAGACTTCAGAAAGGGCTGGTGAAGCACGTCATACAGCCTTCTAGCCTATATAAAACAGACAACAAGTGAGCCCAGAGTTTATTAAATGAAAGTTAATTAAATGAAAAATTATTTGCATAACTGCAAATTGTACACAAATAATAAAACAATCTCTGCTCACACACACTGGAACTAACCTTTTGTGGCCCGAGTCCTGGGCACAGCACCAGCTCCTCCTTTGATGCATTAATGATGCCCCCCAATGACTACAGAGAGCATAATTCAACAGGAAAGGACACATAAGGTTCACACAGTATATATGAACAAAAACACACATAAATGTGCATTTTTACATGACATATTATTCAACAGAAAGCAAGTATTAAAATTATGTTCATTAGTTCACAGCGTGCCCTAAGGAAAGGCTTGAAAATGAAAAGGGAGTTCTTACAGAGAATGTGGACAGCAGTGTGATAGCGTCAGTTTTGTTGATGGACTTCACTGTGGTCAGACAATCAGTAACCTGCCAAACAAAAAACAAGAGTTATCCAAGAGTAGTGTGTACAGATATCATAGTGAGTGAGTGGTGGTTTTGGTGTATTCTGACCTTAGACAGGTAATCTTTCTCTACTTGCTCTTTAAGCAGATCTGCAGGCTTTTTCTCGTAAGATTTATATGTCTCCAAGTAACGGCCAGCTTCCTCAGGGCTTATGAAAAACACACACACACACACACACACACACACACACACACACACACACACACACACACACACAGAGTGTTGTGTTTTTGTGGTTGCAGTATGTGATATAGCAATGCGTCACATTATACGGTTTTTCACACTGTGCTTAACCCCAGGTTATCATCGTTCTAAACTCTACTTTTAACCCTGGGTAGAGGAGCGTTTCACACTTGTAATTTAGACACGGGGTTAGCACAGCTTTTTACCCAGGGTTATGAAACCCTGAGATCCGGGATTTGAAATGGGCAGTACATGCAAGAAAACCCTCAAACATCTTGCAACTGAAAAAATATATTGCATGGAAGAGCAGTCAAAATATAAACTTATATTTATCAGGTTTATTGTCAAAATTTACAGACTTCCAGCTGTTTGTAATGAACAAATCAAACAAAATCAATTGAAATGGTTCAACACAATGAATGCTTCAAGTGGTTTCCCCAAATTCAACTGAAAATGCAACTAATAATATAATGACTTCTCCAGTTTCAAAATTATTCAACCCCTTCATGGCAAGCATCTTCAGTACTTAGTAGAGCACCCTTTTACTGTTATGACCTGCTGCAAACGAGATGCATAGCCAGACACCAGCTTCTGGCAGCGTTCCTGAGGAATCTTAGCCCATTCCTCATGAGCAATGGCCTCCAGTTCAGTAATATTCTTGGGTTTGCGTGCTGGAACCGCCTTCTTCAAATCCCACCAGAGATTTTCTATGGGGTTCAAGTCAGGTGACTGTGATGGCCCTGTAGAATCTTCCAGGACTTCTTCTGCAACCAAGCCTTGGTGGAATTTGAGGTATGCTTGGGATCATTGTCCTGTTGGAATTTCCAATGATGCCCAAGCTTCAGTTTCCTCACAGACGGCATGAGGTTTTGTCCTTGTATTCCCTGATACTTCAATGAATCCATCTTGCCTTCCACATGCTGCAGGTTTTCAGTGCCAGAGGATGAAAAGCAGCCCCGGAACATCACTGAGCCACCACCATGCTTGACTGTGAACAGAGTGTTCTTTCTTCATTCTTCTTTCTCCAGACATACTGCTGATCCATCGTGCCGAAAAGTTCCAGTAAATTTTGACAATAAACCTGATGTGCAATGGGGGCTGAATAATTTTGATTGCAACTGTATATACATACATACACACACAGTACTATGCAAAAGTTTTAGGCACATGCAAAGAAATGCTGTAGAGCAAAGATGCCTTCAAAATAATGAAATTAAATGTTTTTACATTAAAAAAAAACATAAAGAGCAGTAAACAGTAGTAAATGAAACAAAGTCAATATTTGGTGGGACAAAAAAATTAAAATACAAATAAAAATAGTAGGCTCTGGTACAATTTTGCAGTTTTATAAGGAAATGAGCTGGTAAGTTTTATTGAGCATTCTGGAGACTTTGACTTTCGCACTTGCTTCTTATTTTTGCAGCAAAACCCAGCAGCCTTCATTGTGTTTTTTGTCTGAAAAGTGTCTCTTACATAATACGCTGCTTTCTTTAATGACATACAAACATTTTTCTGTAACATTTAATTTTGTGCTAGAAAACTAATGTTTGGGAATCAAAAATGTTTTTTGTACTGACTTGATAATGTAGTCATAAAATAAAAGATAAAGTCATAAAATAAAAAATCTATAATAAAGTTTGTACTAAAAAAATAGGGTGCCTAAAAATTTTGCACAGTAAAATAAAATCACTGAAAAGCAAAAGCAAAAAAGTTAAGTAAAATAAAGAGCCCCTTCTGAACTGCAGCAAGCCTACCTCCTGTTTCCTAATTCTCCCTTTAAAAAAGGGAATTGTTACACAGCGTTTGATGGAAAAATAAAAAAAAGTAATGTCTGTGCTTTCTTGCCTTTGTGCGTCTCAGGAGGCTTAAAACAGCCAAGGAGGATTTACGTAGCGACATGTTTTTTCACTGATGCGAAAGAGCGAGACAAGCTGTTATTTAAACCGGTCGTGCGCTGTATTTATCCAATCATGGTTGTAAACACCGCGAATATGCAAATAAAAAGGAATGTACAGTGTGAAACATCAGATTATGAATACCCAGGATTAATTGTTAACCCTTGGTAAAACATGAGCAGTGTGAAACGTGAAACAAGATAATGCAGGATTCCATTTACCTGCGGTTTAGAATGATTATTTTAAGTGTGAAAAGCCCTTATAGGTGCTAATAAGTTGTTTTCTGAGCTCACCTCCAGGCCAGGATAAGTGTGCAGTCAGCCATAATGCAGATTCGAGCAAGCTCCTTCAGTGCATGGTGAGGATCTTTCTATTTAAACAAAAAGACAGCAAAGATCAAAACGGTGTTAATAAAGCTCTCAACACCACAACACTGAAGTATAGATGAAAAGTTTCGAAATAGACAGAATAAGCAGATCCCAAGGGCATGCTGGGCAGAGAGGGCTGGAAAAGAGAAAAAGACACAGACAACAGCAGTGCATGTGTGTATAAGATAGCTGTAGATGGACAAAGGAATATATAATTCCTAATCAATTCCATATGTAATCAGGCTGTCTGCAATGTTTCTGTGCCATCACATCATCATCATCATCAGAAAAGCACTTACACCCTCGGTACAGATGACAGCTAATTAAGTTTAGAAATTTGAAATGGCCAAACAGAAATACACTAATAGCAATGTATTTAGTCACAACAACAGAACTCACTGAATTAATCAGTGATTATTTCCCCACTAATGTGAGCCCGAACAGAGATCAGTGGAGTGTAGAGACGATGATGAGGCTCATGTTTAAATGCTGTGTGTGACTTTTACCTCAGGTGATAGACAGAGACAGAGACTGATGTGGATGATAATCCTACTATCATACTGTAAACTTCATATTCTTTACAATTTAGGAGTAATGTTGTGCTCCCATAAGTTGATTAGGTTATAAACGTGTAAGCTAGACGCAGTGTCTTTCAATGAAATTAGAATGAAATCACTGAATGTGATTTTTCTTCATTTTCATTTTTGGTTGTAATCAGACTTTAAATCATTATAACTGGCTGCTATGTGTGGTTCAGATACAACAAAAAGACAAACATATTTCAGTTCTAGAGGAAAACCTTTACAAAAAAATTTTCGCACACACGTTGTAGAAATGTTTCTGCTTAAACTTGAAAACTCTGTGTATTGCCATTAGTTGATAGCATGCACATATGATAGCACTGCACTGCAAGTCTCACCACATCAACTTGCACAAGCAGCACTCGGAGTGTGAATGCTTGGCCCAGCTGCTTCAGCCGCTCATGGATGTAGTTTGGGTTCAGGGTATGGTAGCGCACGCTGAAAACACACACACACACACACACACACACACACACACACACACACACACACACACACACACACACACACACAGATTCTTGCTGCAGTTTATCCAAGTCATTTTTTGTAATTTGAACCTAATGAATTTAGGTTTTAGCAATACAGTTAGTATAACATTACGTATAACGTTACACAGAATGTTCTCGTAAGTGTGGGCTTTCTTCTCGTTATTCATAACCATATCCCTCAATTCTGACAAGTTTCTTTGCAAAAGCATGAAAGACGCATTGTGGTTTCACACTTAGCTGATGCTGACACACACACAATACCTGAGAAAGAGTGCGCATGTTGTTCGACCCAAGACATAGTCAGGCACCACCTCTGCAAACTCCCAAGGCACACTCCGGACAAACTTTAAAATAGGGTTTCCTCTCTGCACATACAAGTGTATGACCACACACAGACAGAATGAATGTGAAGTAAAACAGAACAGTTTTTATGTGCCACTAAACATACATGTGAAATGTTTAAAAAAAAAAAAAAAAAATTATTTCTCAATATCTTAAAATCACAATTTGCAACTAGAACCTTGTAATCCCATAACTATGGAAAATAAGCTATATTTTAGATGGTAAGTAGTTGAGTCATACACCACTGTTCAAAAATATTTTGTAGGACAAAATGACTCTCATATGTGCACGGCGAGGTCTTACATTAAACATGTATAGCATCTAATCCTCACTTATGGCAAGTCATTTTTCACAATCTGAAAAGTACTATTGAATCCAGAAACATTTTTTCACTGTATGATTCTGACAGATGAAACATTCCTGTACCTGTCTTGGGCTGACAATAATGCTGTTCCCTGACCCTATCGCCAGTGGCATAACAGTGCGTTCCTCTGTGCTTTGACCTTCGTCCATTTTCTGCCCTTGTACCAGATCCTCCTCCAGTCTTCCTGGAACTGCAGAAGTCTCTGATCCTGCTATATTTGGCTCTGGACTCCCTCTCTCTTTTGTGCTAGTCTGAGTTTTCCCAGCGTCTGTGGAAGGTTTTGTGACTGATCCATATTCGAGAGCGATGTCAGATCTCTGTCCTGCAGCTCTAAGCGCATCCTGAGGGAGATCTCCTGTTTGTGGTCCAGGACCAGGTCTCCCTTTAGCTCTGCTTTTGCTCTGAACGATGAACTCGGCATAGGATATCGGCTGGCCGGCAGTTTGAGGTGCACTGTGGGTAGTCGAGGTCTCTGCATTGCCTCTTTTGTAACAGGGCTTGAAAAGAGAGGCCACCTGTGTGGGTACATTAGATGTGTTACAACACACCACATTACATTTCACACACGAACACTAGAGATCGACCAATTAATCGGTTTTGCCGATTAATTAGCACCACAAAAATGGACAAAAATCCACACTGATAGTTTTCCCCATTGCGTTCGGCTGAGAAGGGTCCACTGTCATTATACAGTATGAGAGCGGCCTCTAGAGGCGAAATAAAAACTATTATTGACAAATTTTGTTGTGTTATTTGAAGTGTTTTTTTTAAAATTCATTTTGGATGTCTCTATTTACAGTGCTTTGGAAAGTATTCACAGCGCTTCACTTTTTCCACATTTTGTTATGTTACAGCCTTACTCCAAAATGGATTAAATTCATTATTTTCCTCAAAATTCTACAAACAATACCCCATAATGACAACTTGAAAGAAGTTTGTTTGAAATCTTTGCAAATTTATTAAAAATAAAAAACAAACAAAAAAAAATCATATGTACATAAGTATTCACAGGATTTGCCATGACACTCAAAATTGAGCTCAGGTGCATCCTGTTTCCACTGATCATCCTTGAGATGTTTCTACAACTTAATTGGAGTCCACCTGTGGTAAATTCAGTTGATTGGACATAATTTGGAAAGGCACACACCTGTCTATATAAGGTCCCACAGTTAACAGTGCATGTCAGAGCACAAACCAAGCCATGAAGTCCAAGGAATTGTCTGTAGACCTCCGAGACAGGATTGTATCGAGGCACAGAACTGGGGAAGGGTACAGAAAAATTTCTGCACCATTGAAGGTCCCAATGCGCACAGTGGCCGCCATCATCCGTATATGGAAGACGTTTGGAACCACCAGGACTCTTCCCAGAGCGGGCCGCCCGGCCAAACTGAGCGATCGGGGGAGAAGGGCCTTAGCCAGGGAGGTGACCAAGAACCCGATGGTCACTCTGACAGAGCTCCAGCATTTCTCTGTGGAGAGAGGAGAACCTTCCAGAAGAACAACCATCTCTGCAGCACTCCACCAATCAGGCCTGTATGGCAGAGTGGCCAGAAGGAAGCCACTCCTCAGTAAAAGGCACATGACAGCTGCCTGAAGTTTGCCAAAAGGCACCTGAAGACCATGAGAAACAAAACTTGAACACTTTGGCCTGAATAGCATGCGTCATGTCTGGAGGAAACCAGGCACCGCTCACCTGTGCCAATACCATCCCTACAGTGAAGCATGGTGGTGGAAGCATCATGCTGTGGGGATGTTTTTCAGTGGCAGGAAATGGGAGACTAGTCAGGATCGAGGGAAAGATGAATGCAGCAATGTACAGAGACATCCTTGATGAAAACCTGCTCCAGAGCGCTCTGGACCTCAGACTGGGGAGAAGGTTCATCTTCCAACAGGACAACGACCCTAAGCACACAGCCAAGATAACAAAGGAGTGGCTACGGGACAACTCTGTGAATGTCCTTGAGTGGCCCAGCCAGAGCCCAGACTTGAACCCGATTGAACATCTCTGAAGAGATCTGAAGATGGCTGTGCACCGACGCTCCCCATCCAACCTGATGGAGCTTGAGAGGTCCTGCAAAGAAGAATGGGAGAAACTGCCCAAAAATAGGTGGGCCAAGCTTGTAGCATCATACTCAAAAAGACTTGTGATTGGTGTAATTGGTGCCAAAGGTGCTTCGACAAAGTATTGAGCAAAGGCTGTGAATACTTATGTACATACTTTTTTTATTTTTAATAAATTTGCAAAGATTTCAAACAAACTTCTTTCATGTTGTCATTATGGGGTATTATTTGTAGAATTTTGAGGAAAATAATTAATTTAAACCATTTTGGAATAAGGCTGTAACATAAAATGTGGAAAAAGTGAAGCGCTGTGAAAACTTTCCGGATGCACTGTAATTTTATTTATGTAGACAGGATACAACTCAGCAGCTGAGGGGTTCAGCACCTTGCTCAAGGACCCACTGAGCCACCAATTTTCATACATAAACAGACCGAGTCGCATTATACGATTCACAATTTCTTGTTGATTACCTGCAACAGATGCAACCAGGCAAACATTAACTAACTAAATGTGCATTTTCAGGGAGGAGGGTGCATTTTCTGCCCATAAGAGAAACCACACAAGCAGAAAGTCAGTAGCAGACACCCTCAAGCTCTATTTTGTAACAGTTAAGTGCAAAATGTTTGCAGCCAAGTATAGCCAAACTAGCTAAGTATGCACTGACAGAGAAGGGTACGTTGTGTGCCTATGCAGAAGAAACCACGGATGCAGCAGAGCAACATGGTCCCAGCTTTCAGCAAACGGTGCTGTACTGTGGCTACGACTTTGTAATGCTGTGTAATACTACCACCTATCTAGGGACCACAGTTAGCTAGTTAGCTAGCTAGCAAACTCGTTAGCAGGCTTGTGTTGTTGTAGTTATAGTTACTATAATTTGTAATCAAGCCAAGTTACACTCTACTAACCGGACTTCTTTCTCTGTTGAACGCAGAATCGTCCAGATTAATTTTACATTTCTTGTTTTCCATTCCCACCACTCCAGCGCCAGCTAGTACAAACAAATACCGGCTATAATCCAGCCCCGGCGGTGTGCCGACTGCAGAAACATCGATGGCCACAAACTGCACCGTTTGCATTCGTCCAACAGAGGGCGCCAGAGCACTTCTCTTTTTAGTCCCGTGGTAGAGCGAAACTCTGGTAGGCGGAGTCACTGGACAGCACTTGTTGCATCAACCAATGATATAACAGCTTGTCCCTGCCAATCACAGTTTGTATTGGCCAATCATAAGGGCCCCAACTGTTAGTAGTAAGAAGGCGGGACAAAGTACGGATGTGAATAATTAAAATATTAAATTCTTGTTTCAAACTCTTGTTTAACATTAAACTCTTGTTTAAGATGGTCGATTTGTAGCTGTCTTATTCTGTCATATTAGAAACTTAATAAAAGACATTAAACATTATTATTAAATAAAATAAATATGTGGAATTCATGCAGAAGGCATATTGTGTTGTGTTTTGTGATGTTACTGATGTTATATGGGTGTATCAAAGGGCTCCTCTGGCACTTGATGGCACACTAAAATAACCCTAGATTTGTCATTAATGCGTCACTGGCTGCCACACATAAAAGTACTCTAAAGTTTTCCTGGATATTTTGATTTATGCTTGTGGGTGCTGCTGTCTCCTATACACTGTCACTTGGTTTGTATTGAATTATTATTAGTATTATAATGAGGAGCAGGTAGCTCAGTGGTTAAGACAATGGATTACTTATAGGAAGGGTTGTGAGTTCAAACCCCAGCGCTGCCACTGCTGGGCCCTTGAGCAAAGTCCTTAACTCTCTGTGGTTATTGCTCAGATGTATAAATGAAATAAATGTAAGTCACTCTGGATTAGGTTGTCTGGCAAATGCCATAAATGAATAATAATCCTTTGAACATTACACTGACATCGGTCACTGATTATCAACTTATTGTATATTTAGTCAGTCCGCAATATTTGGAGGAGCTTGCAATTTTTCAAAATTAGCGCAGATTTCCCAGAGATTTGGGCCAAGACGCGTCATTTGACGTCATCACAACACGAATTCAGCCAAAGCCCTCTTCGATTCACGCGCGACACACATGAGTACAGCTAAAAGGTCTCATTTATCAACAAACATCACTGTGAAAGACCGTGCAAAACAATTTCGTGCAATTGCAATTTTGCAAATTCAAGTAGTTTTCTGAAAAAGAAAAAAAAAAAAAAACACAAAAAACCACAAAGTGCATCGCAAATTTTGAAAAATGCCGCAGTAAAATCAAGCATTTTTTGCTGCAGCAATCACAAAAAAACTCTTGTATGGACTGATTTATAAGACGTGTTTTTTCAACTTGTATTATGCTATGGTCTATGATTTACTGAATTTAATCATGTACTACAAATGTCACTTTTGTGCAAATAATGATCAATTACAAGAAAGAAACAGTCAGAGATTCTTACACTAACCTTAAAGCTGGGATTGAGTATGTGACTGAGAGACGTCAGCCACATGATCAGCTGAGTGCAGCATGCTAACAGCCTGTATCAAGCTTGTACTGGCTGAAGTAATGTGTTGTGATGTCACCCAGACCATCAGCTGCCTGTCACCTCTGATCACTACTCATTAGCTCACACAGTCCTGCTCACTGATCAC